>JADFUC010000206.1:0-22994 GCA_019722365.1 Lithospermum erythrorhizon | reverse complement strand
TTGAAGTTACGTATTGCTCAAAAACACATCAGCACACAGCCACACACAGCACAAGTAATAATACAGCACACGTGCGGGTATATCCACAACTTCATAAAGTACGAATCGTATTCACAACTATCCCATGATATAAATCATAAACACTAATATCTCATGATATGAATCATAGTCTCATAATATAACTCATAATCATAATTATCTCATAATATCAATCAAAACCAAATTATTTCATAACACGACTCATAAATCACCATTTCCACATAATATCAATCATAGTCACACAATACACATATCAGAATAGTCCCAAGATAACACACACATGCAAAATATATAACATAATATATATGAAAGGTTCCCATCGTGAGATTTGTACTCACCTCGAGCCCAAAAGTAGTAACGTTAACTTCTAGCAAATTCCTCGTATAGTCTAGGCTCAACTCCTATTCAAAGAAATTATACATTATAACACATCTCATAGAATAACCCCTCTTCACATCTATTTAAATCCCGAAAGATTATACCACGCCCTCACAACTCAATTTAACCTTTTAGTAATCATCTTATCCCTAAAATTAAGACATATACACTTCTAAAATTCCAACTTAACTACATCAATTCTACCGACTTCATAACTCCCAATATTCGGCTGCCACAACACCAATCAATCGCCAACTAATTAACCCATTACAATCGACCTTTAGTTCAAAAGCCCGATTACTACTCAACTTGCAATAACCTAACTCAACCATATCTTCTACCAATCAACCTCAAAACATCCAAATTATACTAAAAAACAACTATATTAAAGTTCCATAACATCATTTGACAATTTTACACTTCCAACCCCTAAAATCAAGTATAATCACTACCACCACATATTTCTCAAGCTTGGGAGAATACTTCTATAACATTTCAACCTTTAAAAACTCAATTCCTCAAAAAGTCAACAAAAGTCAACTCCATCAATTTCTACATTTCAACCTCCAAAAATTGATTGTCATAACCTCTAATCATGTAATCTAAGCCTAGACGATCCATATGTATCATTTTGAAGTCCCAAAATCATGGTCAACAAAAAATCCAATGAAAGTCAACTTTTCAAAACTCAAGAAATATCTCAAAAGATTTGATCTTTCTTACCTAGATACGATGGTAAGAAATCTAATTGTTTTGTCTCTCAGCTTTAAGCCGACAATCTAGGATGGTAGGGAACAAGAAAATTTCAAGGCTGGGAAGAGTGAAATGCACAAAAAGAGGGGGCGAAGAGGGAATGGATGAGGATGGAGATAGTCAGTGAGTATGGGATATTTAGAAACTAAAAATTACGCCTGCTTTGGCTTCTGCTAATTTCTCCACTCTCGCATTCTAACCAACGAACCGATTCCAAATCGTGAAATTTTCCATGACATAAACTACTACTCAATACTAATCTCGCACATCGATTTTATTCCGAAATCATTTATACTCATTCCGGTCCCACCACAAACCTAAATATTCACCAATTAACCCATCGATTTGTTGGAATCTCCACTACTCAACTTAAATTTTTAATTTCACCCCAAAATACTCACCTGAGAAACTTATATACAATCAACATAATATCGTATGAACTAAAGTTATTTGAATCAATTGGTTAAATCCTGCAAGTTTCATCAATTAAGCAATCGGAATCGATGAATAACTTGATAGTTATTTTATTTAGTTTACCTGCTAGTATTTCAATTTGACCTCTGTTAAGTTAATTTGGAAATAACAACTCACTACCGACTCATTATTTGATTGAAGCACATAAATCTAATTCAATTAAGTTAACGATTTAAACTCATTTCTTAACGAAATATTAACTAAAAGTAAAAAATTTAAGAACGGTATTTAAAGAAAGCAGAACTATGGTTTCTCATTTCATGAAATCACAACCCCTCGGCCTCTCCCTCTAAAACGTTGAAAGCCCCTTCCATCTCTTCCATTTGTTCATCTAAACTCTAAACAGTCTAAGCTCGACCCGATTCCCTCCCCGGCCAGACAATCTATGGCAGGACATCTGCTAATGATGTCGCATCGAGAGGCTCGCGTGGGATTCACGCCAGCCCATCGCTCGGCGAGGTTAATTTCATCTTCGCCTTCCGCCGCAATGAAGAAACTCTTTATTCATACTGCATATTATTTGCTTTTAATAATATACGCCACAGGAATCCTGACGCGCGAATTTGAAGTTTTATCACAATTAAAATTTTGGCTACTCAGATTCTAACATCGCTTATGAGTAATACCTAACGGAAATAGAATGAGGTATTAATGAAATTGTTCGTGAGTTAATTTAGGAAGACATCAATCAAGATCCTTCTACAATGTTCAGCTTTTCTAACTCAAATGAACTCTACGCTAATTGTGAAGATTGTTCCATTTGTGCATACCAGAGTTTCCATACAACCAAGATTCTATCACCCATGTGGTAACATGCTGTTGAATCTTTGGATGATAGCCTACCGACAAAGAAAAGAGTTTCGGACGGTTGGAAGATGAAAGGATACGCAAAGAGTTACTAGTATATAAGAATACGCCCATGACTCAAAAATTTCGGTGTTAAGTATGAGTCGGTCATGTTCTAAACACGATGAAAATCTATAGACACGTATACGCATGTCCTAACGGACTCAACGCATTTAGTTTCCAAAGATCTACTTCTTACATAGTTAAATTCATCATCTTGAAGTCAGTTTTCTCCTGAAATGATTAGGACTACCTTTTATTCGATCAAGCAGGGAAACTCAAGATGCATGATTCACTGTGAGGGAAGATCAGTTTCAATTTCTTCTGTAAAATTGTTTGAATATATGCTTCTTATTCAAAAGAAAGTTTGCCTTATCATTTGTTATTTAACAATGATACTGTTATTATTAGAATAATAAAATTGGCTCCACTAAGCAATAAGGCATTTTTCTAGAGAGATCTTTGGGTTAAGGATCCAAACAAAAGATCCTCTATTCAAATCCGGAGATGCGAGATTGTTCGTCCCTAGTCAAAGTGTTCAATGGGCTTAACCAACACTAAACGAATTAAAGATGTCAAGGCGTAGATCAATGCTTTCTTGGACGAAAGGAGCATGATTATCAACCCCAATCAATCACATGGGTACGCATGTCAAAACAATGTTCTAATGCATTTATCAGATTCACGGTCATGTAAAACTTGTAAGATAGTATATTTCAGTCCTAATTTTCACATAAATTATGTTTAAATTGGCGATTCTGTATCTACGTGATCTGGTTTCTCTTTACACGAGTAACGCATTTTGACCTCAAGGTTTTAAACGCTCCGTGAATAGGAGGATTATAAATGTACTAAGTTTTGTATAATAAACATGGGGCTAGGAAATTCAGACACTAGAGTGGAATTTGTAAGAACCGGATATAAATGTTATTTCTAGTTTCAAGTTAATTAATGGTGATTGCGGATATGAATCTCCCGTGATAGTACCGGAATCACATTAATTCATACAACCAAGAAAAGAACGGGCGCAAGAGCATAAATACACAAATCTTACCATAGCTCGACTATTAGAAATGAGCGCAAATGGACGCTTAAGATAATCGTATTAATTAGTAACGTTACAAGTACTCTAAACGGCAAGCTGGGAGTGTCGGAAATATGAGATATTAGATCTCAAATATGCCTGAACCATTTGATTGTACAACATATTTATTTCTTACATTTAATTATATATTCAATTAACAAGTAAGAAGTTCGTATATATGTTTGATCGTTAGGCTTAATCGACATATTAGATTAACTCGCATTTACATTACGGGTTACGGTTTTGCCATTGTGTGGTCCACTACATAATCTTTATATTATAATGATGATTAACATAAATTAATATATTACTCTTGGTCAATCGAGGCTAAGAGGTCATACACAAATAAATACGACTTTAACTATAACGTTAAATGTGAATTATAACTTCTCGGGTTAAAGTGTAATTATAAGGAATATTTGGGTGAAATTTCAATTGTGGAATTTCACCCCCAGTGTACGAATCGAGAAGGAGCAAGGGGAGGGATTCTAGAATCTTCTTCTCACAATGGGTTCTAGAATCTTCTTCTTATGAAGGTTGGAGAGTTTTGCCATAACTCATGCCTAAATCGTAATGGCTGAGAAGTCATATAAAAAGTGGCCGAGTTGGTCAAATAAATGTCATTCATTATTATTCATCCTTTAGAGAAAAGCATTTTGAGAAAACCCTCTTTTTTCCACCCCTCTTGTTCGACTATTAAGTGAAGAAAAATACTAGCTTTTTCTTCCTCCTAAATTCCTTTGTTCACTTTAATTGTTTTAGCAAACCGGGCTTGCTGATCAATCATCAGTCGCACTATTCTTCGAGACAACTCTTACGCTGTTGTCCAAGCCTCTCCTCCGTCATATTCCACGCAACTTCAATGTGTGTACAAACGAAATTCTAATTTAATTATTATTTTATAATCTCGCAGAGTTCCTTGTAATCGGGTTAGATAATTATTATTTTAACTGGGTGAAAAATCCAACAATAAATTTCAAAAAACATACCTTCCAAGTTAAAGGCACACAACTTCAAGAAATACAAAATACCCTCCTCAAAACGTGAAAAATGAACGTGTTAACTATAACACCGCACGTGGTCGATACGCACAACGCCTAAGATCCATCGCTACTTGCCATTTAATTACCGGGTATCTAATTTCATTTGCTCCCCTAGCTGCCTTTCAGTTGTCATTGCCGGCCCAAAGAAAGTGCTTTTCTCCATTGGTGCTCTTTTTCGACTTCTATGCATTTCAACTCCACCTCGTAAATTCCCTCCCCGCCCCTACCTACTCCGCCTGGTAGCCACCGCCATCCGTAGTCAGCATCGATTCGACGGCTGACTTAAAAGCAAACTACGATGCTTTATGCCTAATCATTCCTGATAACGTCAGATCCTCTATATTACCGCGGAATAAAAACTCGATTTGTGGACTCAAATCGACGTAATGACCAAATTTTCCCTCTACAAGGAACATCAGTGATCGAAAAATAAAGATCGTTGGATCGAAATAGCATCGTTGATCAAAATGAAGATTTTTAATAAATGGGTGATTTTTAGTATCATTTTCCCTTCATTTATTCATGTATTGAAATTTTGATCACATATTAATTTTTATTAATTAATATAATAAATATGAAAATGTTATGATTGAATTTGTTGTCATGGTCTTCATTTTACCTCCATCCTTATCAAGAGAAGTTAGTTTCATTTTATATAAATCCTTAATTGTTCTTTTTTCTTCAAAATGTAGGAAAGTTTAGTTTGCGAGGTGAAATTAAAAAATTTCTCGAATCTATGTGCCAAACGAAATGTATCGACTATGTGTATTGCATTTTGATTACGATTACTAAAATATTTATTTACTATCTTAAACATTTGTGATTAAGTATTTTTTTATGTAGTCATGTTAGAAAGATGTTTCAGGAAGGACTTCAACGTGATATACTTATTTAGCAAAAGACAAAACCATCAGTATCGAGAACTCAAGATCTTCAAAAGAAATGATATAATGTCAAACGATTCAAAGGCTAAGATGATTCAAGAGCGTTAAAAGATGCCGAGTTGATTTGCACTGCGGATACAAATATTCAAGCAAAGGTAAAGTTTACCAATAATAAAGTTAAAGTATCTCGAATAATTTGAGTCAGTTCTCCAGGCATGAGAGATATTTTTCAAATCATTCTTGACAAAAAGTTGCTAATCAAGCTTCAAAGTTTTTAAGAATATTTTGTCAAAAGAAAATATTTTAAAAAATTATAATGTTTTATAAAAATGGCTCGAGCATCATATTATTAAAGGGTTTAAAAAATAGCTTTCCAACTCTTTTGAATTATCAAAAATCGGGATTATAACAAAGTCGTGAAAAACGAAGTTTTAAGCTAGTGGCTCGGCCCGCTCTGTTGACCAATCGCCCGCAGGGCCGAATACGTTATACCCGATTTGAAATGTAAAACTTCCTCAAAACCACTTCATTAAATTGTTCTAATCGGCCCCTTAATCGTGATACGGGGTTTATCGGGGATCGAAACTTGCCTCGCTTTCAATCGTCAATTCCCCCAATCTTATAACATTTAAACCCCACTCAAACCCATTTCTTCGTAAACCTTTTTCCACAATTGTTTAATATTTTCAAAGATAAATCTCTCTTATTTTCATATCAAATCTCTTCTAGAATAAGCTTTGTTAGTGTTTCGGTTGGTCATCGGGCAATTTTATTGATAAAATCGCGGAACAACTGACGCAAGTTGTCGAACAAGCCAATAAGACATTGTTTGCCAAATAGCTAGCTATCACAAGTCTCGCAAGCATTAAATTCTCGCTTAAATATGGTAATATTTAAAAGAGATATTTTCATCCTATAATATATGGTAATGTCTCGATGCATCCCTGCCATTACAAAAGTACAGATTCGTCACATGACAAGTGAAAGATCAAAGTAATTATGGAAAGTTTTGTTTATGGAAGTTATTTTTATTAAACTTGTTAGTGCTTTCACCTATATAAGAGCTCACTCAGTAATCTACCCATCACCGAAACATATATTATTATTTTAAGTAGGAAAAGGCTCGGTAGTTTTATCTTCTATCAGAAGTCAATGTACGCGAGTTGTTCTATAAAACTCCTTTTTAGTATGTACAACCGTTGTTAATACCTCGCCATTTTTACGCCTTTCTTTTAGTTGTTTTATCACGTAAGAAACATATAGTCGTGCATAGTAAATAAGTTGTCAAAGGAAGATAGCGCAAAGAAAGCCGTGAGCTCGTGGACTTTACAAGCATCCGAGGGGATGGCAGCATTGCATGCTCGAGAGAAATAATACCTTTATTTGTAACGCCCATTATCATAAGGATTCCTTTCACTCAGGCAAGTTGCTCACCAAACTAAAGCGCAAGTTGCACTCAATCGGGCTTACCATCTCATGCAGATTTTTACTTTCGCATCACATTCTTATGTCACTTTATCTCGTTGGCCTCAGTTTGAGCATCGACATCGTGTCTCAACACTTGCTTCGTCGTCTGCTTTCAGGTTCATGTCATACCAACCGTTATAAGCCGGGTGGTCTAACAAGTTGGTGTTCCAACAGATATTTTACTTATTTCACAAAGAAAAGTTACGAATCCTACAATCGGGTATCGAAATGTGGCACTGACATTAAGGAAATGGCATCCTCATAATTTGTTTCCAGATGAAAGCGAAGTATAAAAATTCCAAGGCCCTATTTGGATGGTTCAAATTATGCTTATTGAATAAATAGATGGTTACTTACTTCAGAGCCATGCAAATCAAAACACTTGAAATCGTTCTATCTACCGACTCTCAACAACGAACTTTACCTCGACGGCACCTCGTTGAGAAACTGAGACGGAATGGACGGTAAAAAGAACCAAGCCTCAATGGAAAATAGGCTCTTTGATGCAATACGGGTCGCGTGGAACATAAATGCTGGGATATCCTTTATCCAAACATGTGGCAACGCCAAAGAAGTTTTGGCGAAACTCTCATACGTGTATTCGAATGAACCTCGTGGCTCAGACAAGTGTCGCCTCCAACTTCTCATCACCAAATTTGGAGAACCGTAACGAAGAAAGACGAGACCATCATTGAATTTATTATCGCTTAAGTTATCTCCAATGAATTATATGATTTTGGAGAAAAGACGTCTCGTTAAAAGATCACAAAAAGATACTCGATCTCTTCCCAAAGAGATTCAACTCCAAAGTGGTTGTCATAGAAGACGTGAAATCTATATCTCGATCAATACGAGGGTCACGAGGTATTTGGGTTCTCTTATTATATTTGAAATGTCTCTCGGTTTATCAAAGTCGCAGTTAAGAAATCACTTATCAAACCAAGTCAATGACAGTCATTCAACAATAAGTACCGACGAGACAAATGCTAAAAAATGGATTGGATCAACACCACCGAGATCCAATATCAAGAATGCGGCGTTATGGTGATGTTCAGATTGACCATTCAAATCTTCTAGAAAAAGTGTAACCTCAGCCGCGAAGAGCAATTTAAATACAAGAACGGCAAGCTTCGTGAAGCTCATTGCATTCACATCCAAAGCCATTGAATCTCCTTATATGACTCGATGAAGATGAGTAGCGATGACGAAGAGATGACTATCAAGGATTAGTTGAGCAAGAAAACAATTATTCGACTCATTGTACTGGAGCCAAAAGCGATACGAAAGTAGAAAAGAGAGAAATATAACTTATCGATGAAAAACAATAAGATGTTAACCTGTCAACTCGAATTGAGTATAATGTTGCGAGATTATTCACCTAACTAGAATCCATGAGAAAATATGTTCATATGCTCAATTGGGACTTCCAAGTCGATGAAATTCCCTTTATCGTCAGCCAAATGACTATACAGCGTAGGTGGCATGCTGGCTGGAGAATGTATCTAAAATCCAAGGCTCGTTGGTCAAGCTACAAAAGTTCAAAAGTCCAAACTGTTATACAAAATGCTGCTAACATCCGATCCAACATCTAGTCAAACTTCGGGTCCAACCGTTGGTACAACATCTAATCCAACTATTGGTGCAACATCTGGTCGTTCCTATGCTAAATCATTACCCAACAATAGAAAGAAGAAGAAATGGGTTTGTCATCACTGTGGAAAGAAAGGTCACATAAGACCATATTATTTCAAACTCTATGGAAATAGTATTCATGGTGAGATTTCCCATATTCCAGATTCTAAATTTGTTCATCATAAGGAAACTTAGGCTCTAGTGGTGATTTCAAAGTGAAATCACATGTTAACGGAGAGTAAAATGATTATCAAGGGAATTCTTGTGTTACTACACGTAAAGTATGGAGGATTAAGAGGGATCTTCGTGAGAAGTGAAAAAGAAGTCAAGCCAATATTGTTCTCCGGTTCCGGATGTACATGTACACGGTGAACTCGACATGAGCCAATGGTCAAAGTCGAGGTTCTATCAGTGTTAATCACTCCTACATGATAACAATTGAAAAATTCATCTTTTACGCATTTATGGATCGACATTTCGAGGCAAAAAGGGAGAGATAATATCGGTAAGGTGATGTATTTTGCCTACAAAAAATAATATTAGCCAAAAGTGGGGGAGTTCGTTAGTGTTTAGCCGCAATTAAGGGCCGATGTAGTTAAAATTATGAACAAGGACGAAGTATCGTGGAACAAGTGTCAAGACGCTGTTACAATAGTTCGCCATCATAGTCTTCATCAATTTGTAATATTTGGAAAGAGATATTTTCGCCCTATAATATATGGTTACGTCTCGTTGCACTCCCCAAAGATAAAAAGTCACAGACGTTGGTTATGATGCCGAAAGTATCAAAGCAATTAGAAAGTTTTTTTTTATGGAAGTTATTTCCATAAACATATTTCAGGCTCACAAGATATAAAGACCTCACTGCACCTTAATGGCCACCTCTTTATCGCAAGTCAGGTCCTAAGTTGTTATTGACATCGTGTCTTTTAACACTTGGTTTTTGTTCTTATTCTATTCGTGTCCAAGTGTTATACCAACCGTTATAAACTAAATGGGTCTAACAACGCGCCCAACAGTATCTTTTACTTCTATTTCCACAATAAAGTTACGACCTTCAAGCTTCACCTTTGATTATCTTCCGTGATCTTGGTCAAGAATTGTGATTATCTTTTTATATCAAGAGATTTCGCGATAAGGAACATTCAACGTGTTTGTTGAATTGCTCAAGCAGAGAAAACAAGCTTCATCAAGTCATATCTACTCAACAAAGGAGATTCAAACAAAGCTTTCAACTTCATCTACTCCACATGAGTTACATGTAGCCAAATTATAATACTCTTTATCTAATCCATCGTAGGATTACCTCGTTTAAGAGTAAAAACTCTTTCTTTTGAGAAAAGTGTTAGCACATGCTCACGTAGTGGTTTTCTTCCTTAGGAAGCCGAGCTCACAGCGGGCCGATTAGCGAGATCGCTAGTCACTCTAAGTAGTGAGCTGTGGGCGCTTGTTCAAGGCCGTAGATTCAATGACGTGGTTTTCCATGTCGCCGGTGCGCCTCGCGCTTCGTGGCGCCGTAGCTCTGTGCCGGCCCAGCCGGGTTAGTTAGGGCGTATATATCATGAGTCGCTGCTTGTACGCCACGAGTGGTTTAAACTCGATAATATATATACGAGGTTACATTCTAAAATTCCAAGTTGAAAAGCCGAGGGTCGAGCACTAGTCACCAAAGCTCGCTAAACACTATGTCACGCTGCAATTTTCTATCCCTTAACTTTTTACCTTATTTCTGCATATTGATATGTTTTATAATTGTGTTAGTTGATTACATGTTTGATTGAGAGTTATTGCATTAATTTATTGAGAATTGATTAAATTGACTAAACGTATTTAGGTAACAATTGCATAAGCTCAAGCATTAAATATTTGTCATAATAAATCAAATACACATTTTTTTATCTATCGTGATGATCATATTTATAAAGGACTATTTTGACGTGGGATTTCAGATATTACGTGATCACACACTACTCACAAAGGAGGTCAACTCTTGGGGTAATTGAACTTCTAATAATTTTATAAATTCAAAAATTGCATAATTTCTATACCTAATTCACCCCTCTTGTGCTATATCATATAAATGAACAAAAATGTTCCTATTAAAAAGTGGGATGCAGTGGGAGTATTATTTTCTTGCAGAGGGACCGCTATCACATTTTTGCTACGCATGCCACATCAATTTATATTACGACAAACGCCCAATTTAATATAGAATTTCCTAAAAAAAATACAAGAATCACTACACCAACTATTTTTACTTCATTTCAATATTTTCATGCGATGAAATGTGTCAGTATTCTATTACGTAATCTCACATGACATTTTTTGTTATTTTTTATTATATAAATAATACGTTATCGATGATCAAAGATTCATCTCAAGTAGAGATTTTGTTATATTAATTAGGACAAGTGTCACTTAAAAAAATAGAGGTCGATGGTTCAAACTCGATTGTCAATTTTTTTTTTTAAAGTATCTCAAAAAATAAAAAATACCGCTTAAAAATAATTAGAGACGATATCTAACTAACTCCTCTTTTTAGAGTTAGATATTAATTATGGTAAAATGTGAAAACTATGATCTCAAAATTTTACATACATATGTATCTAATTTTTTTATTGATTAGTACATCTCTATTATTTTTAATATGGATTACCAATTATAAATTGTTTTAATTCTAATGATGTAAATTGAGTGGACGGAAAAATAGGATTATGAGATAAAATTAATTTATTTTTAAAATACGTGTAAAATAAAGTAAATATCTCTATCGTTTATGATGGAGGGAGAGTATTATATTGTAACACACAAAACCTGTATCTGCATTTCCTGAATAACCCTTTCATCAAACATTCGTAGGACAAACCCTTTTATGTTCCAAGAAAAAAGAACAAACGAACAACTACATAATATGCACATTGCCAACACAAACTATGTTAAAACATTCACTATGGTCAGTAACACCCCAACAACTGTGCCAACTCAGCTACTACATATTCTATATGTTGAAAGAGAACAAACTTCTATGTGCCTTTACCATGCTATTAATTAAACCGGTATCACATCCATCTTCGACGTATCTTCACATCTCAAAACGATACCATCAAGACTGGCGGGAAATATGCATTTCATCCACTGGCATCCAGTTGTGAATGGCTCTGGCGGGGGGACAATCATGAGGACATTTTCGTTTCTCTGGACAACTCCCATCACACTGACTGTGCTTCCTTCTTTGACGTACCTGCCAACATGCAAATGCCGATTACAGCTGAATTTCCTCTGAACGAGTTGACAAATGAGAATATTTATGCAGTATGATCCAGTTTTCCCTAAAGAGATGAACGTCTAGTATCATGATATTTCTCCTATTAGGGGATAAGAAGGAACCAAAAATGATAAAACAAGTAGCGTTATGATAAAACAAGTGGCGCAAGTAGATGGTTGTTGCAGAAGATAATAATGAGAAATCAACATGGACACAATAATTTTAACAAGTAGGTGAATTAGCTGTTGCAGGATCATAAATAATACTTCCTCCGTTTCAATTTACTTGATCATAAATAATACCCCTCCGTTTCAATTTACTTGATCATATAGGATTTCAATGTAACTTTTATCAACTAAAGAGGTTTTTGAAAAGTACATGTTAGGATATATTAGTAATATTACTCAACCAATTAATAAAGTACTTTTCACTGATCAAGTAAATTAAAATGGAGGGAATAACTAGGAATCAATGTATGACTTCTCCGTTAGATAAGTATCGAGGTTGCAAGAACTCATGGTTCCTTTTCCAATAACGTTTGACCAAGTTAAAATGATTTGATATAATATGATTAGTCTGCAATAATGTTAGAAAAAAGCTATAAGCAAAGTTCTCACCCTTCCTTCAAGCTCATTACGCGGTCATCTCTTGATAAATTCCTCTCTGCCAACCACCGGACAAATTCAGGAGATAGGTCTTTGTCTTCAGGATGGACATCGACAATGGCAGATTCATCAACATAAGGGGTCACCCTTGCACCGTAGCCAGTCTTGACCAAAGCTCTCAATCCAGATTGGAAATCAGATATGTAAAAATCGACTGCATGCCGCTGTTAGAAATCAGGAAATTCAGTGAAAGAGGAGATCAGTAATCATTAAAATGGTAAATGCCTCGCACAGAAAGTGGGCGAGTTAGAAATTCTAAAAGAACAAAGTTCTTGAAGGGGTGCTATATAAATTTAATCGAAACGATTACATATAAATTTATAATATTATACAAAGATGACAAAATATAAGGAGTATTAAGAGAGAACATTTAGCTACTCACTTCTGCATATCTAATTCCCCAAGAAAAGCGACGATGGGTAGGATTTGCAGCCTTAGAATCCCAGCCTCGATACTCATGCAAACTAGTGGATGTATAAACACATCGGGGAACCCTTTGGAAAGATGATTCAAGGGGCACATTTCCACAGGTAACCACCTTTGTATAAAAGACAAATAAGATGCCTAATGTTAGAAAGGAAGTTATGGACAATTAGATTAGTGGCGAGCAATAAGAGACAACAGTGGTAAGCGAAACGGAAATTAATGTCATGAGACTCAACAAGCATACACCACGGGAATATTGCGGGAGTGCGGGACCAAGTCAAACCAATCATAACAGAGGGAAAACTGAAGTGACACATTTAATCTAGTAAGCGAACAAATGATATGTGACTTGTGATATCTGATTTAACAAACACATACTGCATGGAAAGTGGGACCGACTCAAAAAAATAACAACATCGCACCCAATTTTTAATTCCATTGGTTTTACACATCATAAAAGCTAACAGCACCAGATCCTAGCTATAATAAAGACTTTCATGTCAGAATGCTACTGTAGCAGATAGTGAGGTAAATTAAATGTTAACAGCAGAAGATTCTAGCTACAAAAAAACAGTTCGACTTGATGAAACAGTCGGTAAACAGTTCGACCCAATTAAATTAAGTGTATAGACATGGATCGGTAAATACATACCCCAGAAACCTTCACATATTGACCATTTTTTGCAGTTCTGAGCTCAGCATCCGGATATCTGGTTATGTATCCAATAGCAGCTCTCTTCCAGTAGCAAGAGTTCCAAATGAACAACGCAGCAACTATGCTAAATAATACCACAACAACAATGATGAGAATTGCATTGTGTACAGCTGCAACTATGAACCCACCAGCAATAAAGCCCATCACAAACAGTAAAACCATTGCCCACAAGACAGCTCTTGGCAAATTCCTCTTGAATGAGTAATCATCAGCTTGACTGAGAGTGGTCACAGCCTGGTTATTGGCAAAAGGACCATGCTTCATTGATCCCTTCGAGTCCAAAGGCCCAGAAACCTTTCTTGGGGCTCCAGATGAATTTAGAGGGCCAGAAGAGATGGGACCAGAGGTAATGAGTCCAGTTGCTGGAAGAATAGGTGCCAAAGGGCCTGAATTTTGACGGGAATGGGGTGTTACACCGCCAGATTGAGGACCTGATGATTTTTTTAGAGGTTCTCCATGTTTACTCAGTGGCCCAGAATTTGATTTCTTCACTGAAGAGGCACCAGACATCCCTGCAGATACAGGACCCGAGGTAGAATAGCTAGCCCTGGCTGCAGCACTAGGATTAATTGGTCCTGAATGCGAAGCAGCTCCAGAAAAAGACCCAGTCCTCAAAGAAGCATTACCTATAGGTCCGGATTTCCTCGACTTTGTTCCATCGACAGGGATATCAAACATCTTTCCAAGTTCTCCAGATTTTTTTATGTCACCACCAGTATAGGGTACTGCCACTGAACTCATCGTCTGTGTCCGTTCTTTTGGCTGCTCTGGGCGACCTGATACATAAAGGCCATTGCTGAGCTGATGAGATGGGAATCTGGAACCCATTGGCTGTTCTCGTGTGTTTCAAAAATATTGACTCTCGCTAAAGCTTAAATATATTTATTCCTGTCAAATTTGAAAGCCCTCTGAAATGATGATAATATATCCTGTCAGAAAAACATGTTCCATAATGCCGACAAATTTAAGAAAAGCAACGGTTACAGATGCATAGAAAATAAAGAGCATAATCATTAACATAGACGTGAAGATCACGCTTCTTCAACTTTCTCTTTCATAGCAGAATAAAAACAACTAAAATCAAATATACATTTGTCAATCACCATACTGAAGTACAAACATCAAGTACAGAACAAACACATTACCGAAGCCGACAAGTCGTAAGAAACAAGAAACATCAAGAACCATGTATAGAAACATTCAAATAAAACAGGATCAAAAGTTAAGAGTTTTCAGTATTAGTTTTTAATTTGTTGTTTCTTATGCGCATCAAATCTGATTTGTTCAAAATTTGAGAAGAGGGTACTCCGTACACCTAATGTATCACTCATAACAGGCAAAATCCAATGCAAAACTCCTTGAAATATATTATTTCTTCTTATGTTACTACTATGTAATTATATCGAACATCTACAATTCCAAAAGAATAACCTTCAAGATATGACAAATTGAAAAAAAGGTCCAGCATTTACTTAGACCTCGCTCAGTCAGATCTTTTATGCACATGTTTCCCTTTTTATCAGATATTTAACAAACTAAATGGAGTGCAAATATTATCACTTAATCATTAATCACATCAAAGAACAAAACTTAACACTAATCCTACATCACCATAAACCCATGTACAAGTGTACAACAATATAAAGAATGCAGCTATCTAGAACATCTGCACAAGGAATTCAAAATTACGCATATCAAAATTATCATCATATTCGCCACATTAACAGAAAGCCGTAGGATAAATATTTCGCCTTATGATATGAAAATCAGCAAACTTGATGGATAGAATATAGAGAAGATAAACTTTTCAGTTCTAAAATAAGGTATCAATATAAGTATCCGAAGGTCCAAACAGTCCAATTTATGCAATGTTATGAATATGACATTGGAATGAAACAAATTCAAACTTTACAAACAGCTAAACTCTCAGAACTGCATACATGAGGTTAAGGAAAAGACCAAAGAGGTTTAAACCACCATTTCTCATTTTCATCAAACAAGTGAACTACAAAACATCACTCCAATAGGACATTCATCCAAAGGTTAAAATAACATATGAGTAGACAATAATGGGAATAAACCAGCAAAATAGAACACCACATAACAAAAACTCATAAGCATACTTCTAACAGCAAATACTTAATAACGACAGCCAAACACAACCCCCCACCCCCAGTTATAAACCAGAAATTACCATAAAAATGCAATCTTCACGATATAATTCTAAAAAACAACGCACAAAATCATACCCTTAATACCATTTTTTATAGTAACTGTACAAACCCCAAATTACCATAAAAATGCAATCTTTATGAGACAAATCTAAAAAACAAACCTAAATAAACACACCCTTTATACCATTTTCAATACTAACTGCACCATGTCAAACAGATCAGCCACCATGACTAATACAGTGAATAATGAGACATAAAAAATATTCAAAAAAAATGCAAGAAACCAATTTATGGAATATATAATATATAATATTAAAAAATAAAAAATGATAAATAGTGTTTTGGGTAATTTCGGAAACAACCTCCTTAGTATACGATACAACATTATAAGAGTAGGTACTATTCGACCTATGTGATATTTTAAAAAGGACAATAGGGCACATTAATAATATATAGGAGTATATGAATACCTGAAAAAGAAGAAGAGATTGTTGAAGAGGAAATCTGAAGGAGATATAGAGACATGATGTGTATGTATTGGGTACTTGGGATTTGTCCGTATAAATCTGGCTGGGGTCTATCTTATTCTTACTACTTGATTTTCTGGTGAAATTATATCAACATCACACACAATTAGTCAAAACAGTCTTTCAGACTTCACTCTGCCGCAACGGTTGCTGCTAGATTATTGGCTTGTTTCTTATGCCACCAATTACATATATGGAAGTCTTCAAAGTATTACCATTAATTACCAAACTAATACCAATAATTATGGAACCAAATTATTACTCCTTCATTTTTCTCTTTTTTTCTTTCCTTTTTTTTTCACTTCCATTTTTCACTTTTATGCTTTGACACAATAATTAATTAATTAAAAAGTATCGTTTTCACCTCCAAAAGCTTAGAAAGACACTTTCGCGGCTCATGATGAACCTCCAAAAGTTATAACAGTTTCACGGTATAACATAACCCGGCAGATTTTCGTAGTTTATTAATTAATAATATAGAGTAAATTGTTATTATATAACTTAAAATAAATAATATTAAACTTAATTAAATGAACTTAAATATTTAATTCAAATGATATAAAAATATTTTATTAATTAATTAGTTCTCCATCTAAATATTAACTTGTACAAACACAAATCTGGAGTTGGACTATAAGCACATCCAAACAAGTATTAAAAAACTGTTAAATGACTATTTTATCCCTAATTAAAACTTCCTCAAATATTATACTTACAAATAGTGAGGCTAAAATAGTAATTTCAAACACACAAAAATTACTGTTTTAAGTGTGCTTATAGAATGGCTGACAAATATGCTTGCAATTAGTAATATCATAAAACAAAACCTAGCCTATTTTTCTTTCTTCTCAGTTCTCTGCCCCCCTCCTCTATTGTTTCTTCTTTATTTCTCTGTAAACCTTCAGAATATTGATATGAAAAATAATGAGGAGGAAAAAGAAAAAGGAAAAGGAGGTGCTTGAAGGAAAAAAAAAGGGAAACATGTTTTGAGATTGAAGGGTAAGGTGAAAACAAGGAAAGAAATCAAACTCCCAAATTCTTATAGCGCCATGAGCGAGGCCGCTATAAATGGGAAATAGCGACGCTTCCGGAGTCCACCACGACCCTAATTTTATAACGCTTAACTCACCGCGAAATCAACAAGGAGCAGAGCCGCTATCACGCTATTGACAATTTTGGTTCACTCTCATTAATAAAGAACGAATCTTAAACATATCGGATTCTCTTGTTTAAATATTCAAAATAAGTTAAAAATAAAAACAAATATAAATATGAATGGAAATATAAAAATGATAAGTAAAAAGAACAATAAAATAGTGTTAGTATGGCAAAACGGAGAGAGTATTACAATAACTAGGCTTATAAAATCGCAAGACAAATGTCCTAAATTATGTGACGATATGTCTAAGAAATTATTTTATCAAACGTACTTTCCTTCTTTCGGAATCGGCGGGGTGCGACACGCATTTCAAATGTCATGTCCATTCCAAGTTAGTTAAGTCGGATAAATGATGATTCAAACGAGATTCTATATTTTAATTCACCAATCGTGATATCGGCTACGGCTTACCAAACTTCATTTTTGCGCTCAATTAAGCTTCAAACTAATGTAAATATAACTTAGACTTTTCGAGTATGTTTGAACCCTCAAACCCAATAAAAAAATGCTTTGAAACGCTTTCAGTAGAATTGAAAATATTAAAGTTTGGAAAAGTTTGTCTAGTTTAGAAGAAAAAAAAAACATAAATAAGATTAATCTTAAATGAAACAATCACACCAACTTCCACTACTCAGTTATCATGGTGAGTGAAGTCATTATACTCGGGAGCCTTTGCTTACACTCTATGTTTAGTTTGGTTACCAATTTCCACAATAATTCGTTAATTGCCCTCCTTCACTAAAATTAAGTATTTGTCATATACAATACTTCTCACAAAATGCTTTGTTAGGAGATTTGAATTAACATTTAGTCTCAAACTTCTAAGATTACTTTATTATCATGTTTGCACTTCATAATATTTTAGCATTTTTTTATTTTGATATGAGCGATATTGGGAAGAAAAGGAAAAATGAATTGACGAAGAGATTGGTGAATATGATAAGATGTCCCAAGTGATTATAGTTTTAACGTTATTATTCATCTGATAAATATATATCTTTTAAAAAGTAGTTTGGCTCAATGTTTGAACTGGAATCTTTATAACTTGCTTAAGAAAATACGAGTATTATTTCGGTTACTTATTAAGCTGATATGATTGTTTTAATAAATCAACGACAAACATTCAAAATATTAAATCAATATGTTGAACCAAATTAGCTAGCAATGGAGTCAAGGGCGGAACTAGAACACGATCTTAGGGTGGGCAAAATAAAATATATTTACTTATAAAACAAATTTTTGGGCTTCATCAATTTATTTGTTTTTAAATTGATGGACCAAATAGTATAAAAAGTTAACATTTTAACACACTAAAAAAATTAGGGTAGGTCAGATTAACGGGTTACCTAAGTTACGGTCTGCCCTTTTGAATGGAAAGCAAGATCAATGGAACCCTGACAAAATCTATTGAATCAAAACAAGAATTTTAGTTATGTCGTATTAATGAAAATATTTTATATTCAAACTTTCAATCAATCAGATATCTTAATCCATGACATATTTCTTAGAAGTATATATGTGATATGAACAAAGCATGATAGACAATAAATCAAAAGTAAACCATGATAATAATAATTAAGACATTAAAAGGGATCAAGAATAAACATAAGTTAAGATGAAAATTTTACACCTTTAAAGATCTGCTTAAATTTGAAAAACCCGAAACCTAAACCGAATGACTGAAACCGAATTATAACCGACTCAATACCGAAAAATATTTATAAGTGTTTGATAACGCTGAAAGTTAAAAAACTTAAATCGAAATAGACGACAACTTTTACCCCCCGCTTCTATTACATTTATATTGTAATAACCCGTCTGCATGTGCATTATTATAATATTATTTGGGACAAGCAAGCTTTACGCTCGAGCTGTGTTGTTAAACCGAGACGAGAAACTAAACCGAAAAACCGAACGAGATCTTGCACAACCCTTGGAAATATCTGCACGACTCCCATAAAGTTGGCACTTCATCATTATTCATTCACCAACTCATCTTCTTCCTTTCCCAAAGCTAGCCTAACCGCCTCCCTAATTTCCCTTTGATTTTTTCTTCCTCAATCCCGCAAGCTTTTACCCCAAAATTTCGAGTAGTTTCCCGAGTCATCCTCACGCTTTAGCGTGAAGAAAGTTCGAACCTTTTGAGTATTTCATGAATCTGGATGATGTTGACTTTTTGGTTACTTGAGTTGACCTTGAGTTTTGATATTGATAATGGTATAGAATCGCCATCTAAGCTTAGATTATCGTATAAGAGGTGATAACAATCGATTTATGGGGTTGAAATGTGTTGAGAATTATAGTTGACTTTTGTTGACTTTTTCAAAATGGTTTTAATATGGTATAAGTGCACTCTTGGACTTTTATTATAGTTGTTTTGAGGTGTAGGTTGTGATTTATATGTGATTAGAGAATATTAGGATAAAATGAGTTTTGTAAGTTTGAGTAGTTAGATGGGTTGAGATTAAAGATGGTTAGAATGGGATGATTAGTTGTTAATATCGGAACTTTATGGCTTTTGAAACTAGTAATTGGAACTCAATCATTAAAATGGAAAGTTGCGAACTTAAGTTGGAATAAGGTTATAATGAGAACTTTCGTTGGGTTATTTTGGGAGTATAAATATGAGATAAAATATATAAGTAGAATGTTATATTACTAGTTGTATATTATAAGTAGTAATTATAATTTTGAATGTTTGTTTAGGCCTTGATCGTGGGAAAGGTCCGCTTAAGCGATTAAGTGCTGTAGTTTTTATATAGCTAGTCGAGGCGAAAGTATCTATCTCAATGGGTGTTGATTAACTACTGATTACGTATATGTGTATGTGTATATATGTGATTTTGTGTTAAATTATATGTTGAATATGCATTGTGGGTCGAAGTTATGTTGGTGTTGGAAATCAATGAGAATTGATTCCATTTATTAGTTGGGTTACATGAGTTTATCATGATCTTACTATTAATCGTTATAATAATAGTAATTGGTCAATTATTATTATTATACAAATCCTTACCATTATCCGAGCCTGCTAAGGTCACACACACACATACAAAATGGCGTTGAGTTATATTTCATATATGAAATTAAAGTTAGAACTGTGATAATTGAGTAAATGTATTTATCAATTACAAAGGTTCTACATTTTATGTAGAATATCGACAACAAATAGACCACTAAATAGTTATTTAATTGGTTCGAGTACTTAGTATTTATCAATAACTTGAAAGATTATTGATATCGTTTCATTACTATTTAATTGGGTTAATTAAATAGTTCAATCCTATTAGCAACTCACAGTCTTAACGAACTAATAGAGTTAACGAAAGTGAAGCTAATACTTAACGGTTGCTTATCGGGCTCGTTTAACCCAGCCATATATAAGTAGGCTTCAGGGTTTTTCATGATATAATAAGTGAAAAATCTTTTCATCAAAAAACCCTAAGAGCCGCCTTTGGCCGGGGTAAATTCTCAAAGAATTTTTCGGGGTTTGTTTTTGTTCAACTCGTTACTGAAGATAAATCGCTTTTGATTCAACCTTCCTGCGCGACCAACTAGAGATATCAAACGATTGATATTACAACAAGGGAGTCAAGCTGCTGCGGAATTTTGGTAATTTACTCTCGCCGCAATGTAGGTACTATGTTTATACATATTATAATTATGTATTTTTAGAATAACGAAAAGCACTTTAAGATCCCCGGATCTATGGATTTGTATTTATACTTATATATATTCATAGAATTTTCCATCGCTGGGAATCACGAAATAATTAAAGCCGATTTACATTGTTTATTTTATGCTTGTTTTATTTTTATCAATTTTATTTGATTAATTCTTGTTCATATATTTAATTGATAAATATATGATGAGAATAAATCACCATATTCTTGATTATTGATTTATACATATGTTACAAGTTTATGATGATGTATTATCATATTTTGTTAACATGGATTTTGTTTCATAAATTAAAAGGATGATTTAATTGGTTTTGTTTCAAAACAGTTTTGTAAAACGTGTTTGGGGGTGTAATAATTTTGTAAAATTACAAAATATTTTTCTGAACTCGATAGTAAGTAGAAGATCTTCACAAATTTCATAAGTTTTGATTTTTCTAAGTGCCTCAAAACAATTTTGATATTTCTGACCGTCTTAATTAATAATTAAATATGAACAAATTATTTTAATGAAACACCAATGGATTTGTTCAATAAAAATTATGAACTTTAACGCACTAATTTCATAAATTTTGAAAATTTTTAAAGCGTTCAAAAGGGATTTTTACAAACCAATTAAATTAAATCAAAAATCGAAGCAATATGGAATATTAACATAAATCGGCCAATCGACTCTCTCTCCCAAGCACCCCACGGGCGCGTCCGTGTCGATCGGGCCGATTTTGGTGGTACAAAATGACGGCCGGACTACCCACCCATAGTAAACAACCTCAATCATCTACAAACTCACTTACTTGGCAAAAGTTGAATATTCATTTTATTCAAATATTAAAACTTCTAATTTTACCACGACACTAACATTTTTACTTTGGGTTCGCTTACACTATAACTTTATTTGTAATTTTCTCACCCCATTGCTTGATGTCTGTTGATAAGAACTCTCGATTATCAAGTATACTAAACATGTCTTTCATTATATATAAAAATCATGAAATAACCTTTAAACAATAAAAATTACCCAAGATTTTTATACTAATTAAAATACTTCTTGTAAATACCCGATATTCATAATGTTTTACTTTACAAAGTGAAATGAAAAATGAGTCTCTTTGAATTTTTTTTTTCATTTAAAATCTATTTTGTTGGTTGTACGTATATTTTATTTAAAAACAGGCCTCGTGGAAAAAGTTTTTATCTCAAAATTAAACAAATTAGAAGATTAAATGAAAATATATATAAAGTTATAATTATTTGTGAAGAAAAAATATATTTGTGTTGGAACCGTATATTAGAATTATAAGTATGAGATCGAAAAATCAAAATTAAAAAATTAAAAAAAAAAAAAAATATTACTACTTATGAAAATATCTTCATAAAATAAGAGCTCATATTCACACGCTTAAAGTTGATTATTACATATTTAAAATTTAAAATATATATCAAGTTTTATTTATAAAAATCACTAAATTGTAATAGGAAAATAGGTGAATAAATTTGAAAAGTCAATAAATCTCCTTATCCAACATTAAAAAGTCAAAACTGGTACTTGTTGTATAATAGTCTCTACTCTCTAGTCTCTATGACTATTTATCCGTAAGAGTGGTAGGATGACATAGGTCACATAGCTGGATGGATATGAAACTGAATACCCTTTACTAAAAGTAAAAAGAAAATTAGGCTTCCAGTGGGATTCGGAACAAAGGCAACCAGAAGGAAGTTTGTCTACTTAACCATCTCTGCTATGGTTGATTTAGCAATACGGAACTGAACGAAGTACAATGAT
>JADFUC010001362.1:0-51703 GCA_019722365.1 Lithospermum erythrorhizon | reverse complement strand
ATCAATTGTACTTCGTTCAGTTACTATTGCTATTAGTGTCGTTAGAAAGTCAATCGGCCATTTGGCTCGATCCTGTAGATCTTGATTGGCTGTATTGTGTTTACGCCTAAGTCCTTCATTGAGAATCATTTAAACAACCACTCCTTGACCGATCTAGCAATTTAACATTGTTTTCAGTACATCATCGACATATATGACAATAAATTCAGTAACTCATTTCGGCTTTGTTGTATAAACAGAGACTCTTCCTCGTTCCCAATAAAAAAAGTTATTTTATTTGTTCATCAAAATAAAGATTCCAACTTGTCGATGCTTTCTTAAGTCCATAAATGGATTTTGTAGCTTGCATACTTTCTTAGGTCCTTTAATAATTGTAAATTAGAGTGGTTGTTTCATGTAAGCATCGTCTACAGATTTTCATTAAGATAAAAAAAATTTAACATCCGTTTGATCTAAATACTTGAAAAAAGGAAACAATGGCTAAAATTATTCTAACGGACCTAAGCATGGCTATGGGTGAATATGTTTCATCATAATCAATTGATGAAGCTGTTTAGCAAATCCATGAGGCTAACCTTGAAGATGAATATTTCCATCTTTAACCATTTCTTCTTGAATACACATTTACAGATTTGGCATGTCTCAACCGGTTTCATCTACGATTTCATGGAGACTAGCCATTTATTATGGGCCTCCGATGATTTCCTTGATTCTGTAAGAGGAGGTTAAATGCGTCTTCTGTGAAACACATACGAAGTGCAGTTAGCGGCGATTCCTTTAAGTCTCCATAAAGTTAGTTCTTCCCTTGATTTATTGTGCATCCATAACAAGATTAATACCTGTAAGAAGAACACACATGTTCTTGGTGAGTAAGTATTGGCTAAATTACTTTACTCTATTATCCTAAGTTTCCTGCGGGCCAGTGCTCGCTACTCGAGGGAATGTTCACTGCTTAACTTGTAATGAAAATCTTATTCCTGCATACTTGAGGTAGAAATAATAACCAACAACTCTTTGCTAATTTATTAACATAAGCTTCTGACCTCAAATCTGAAAACTTAACTTGGGAGGTTTCTCGAGCAGATTCATATTAGGATTTTCTTAGTGGACTTAGTTGTACATTTATTTAATGTAGTGCGGTAGTTTGTAGTGTAAATGCCCCTGAAACCAATGAGATTAGATAGGCTCGTCATCGATCGAACCAAGTCAAGTAGCGATCAGATTTCTCCTTTTAAACCGTTATTATAGAGGCATTCGGTACGGAGTGAGTTGTGATATTATGCCGCAATATCTAGTGAGATAAAATCATGACTCGAGATACTAAATCTCACGTGATGATTAGATCAAAGATCTTTATAATCTTTCGAGTTGGTTATATTTCATTATAAGGGTATTGATTTTATCAAATGACTAATGTTTATGTACATTAGTTACACGTAACCATAACTCATAAGTCATATGTAACTTTGTAGTATGTGTACCCGCCTCTTGAGTGTGTTCATTTTGACCATATACATGCATTAGTATTATGATTCTCGATAAATCACTAGCTTGTTTATTGTTTTTCTAATGAAAGCGATTTGGCAATTTAAGTAGTTGGAAAGATTGACATTTTCATACGACTCATGATTGAAACTCTCAAAATGTTCACTAAAGTGGATTTTCTTGATTAATATGACCAATTTCTTGATGCGACACGTAAGTAGGGTTCAAGTCGTTAGACTTGTTGCTCTTTAGCTTTATGTTAGCATATGGATTGGATGTTGTGTCTAAAATGCAAAGACCATTTTGGAGATAGGGCGTTTCCATAAGTAAATTCCATTACTATAAATAAAATTCCTTTGAACTAATCATAAAAGAAAAAACCATCTTTATTAATCTTGAAAATTGAAATTATGTTTCTTCCCATGAGAAATCTCTGCATTACATAGTAAGCGAAATCTAAATCTAAAATCATCTCATATGCTAAAAAAAAACTAATGGATCATATAGCTGAGGGGTACAACCTTCGCGACATTCCTACGTGCGAGATCCGGCTTCTCCTCTTTCGAGGAGTCTTGTACTCTGGCAAGGGATTCTGCATAATTTACAAATATTGGTTGTGCGATAATCCTTGCATGCAATCTTAGTGTATTGCCTTAAAATGACTCCATGTTGTTCACCATATGCAAGCGCTTTCTTTGGTTGAGTACAAACCGAAGCAATAGAAAATCAAACTAATTTAGAGTAGTTAGATCGGGTACTCATATCTATAAACTTCTTTTATGTGAGATATACAACTTTGCTTAACAAAGAATGCTCTTTTTTCTCGCTCAACACATGTGTATAAAACTAGACGATGGATGAATGTAAACTAGATACAACCTATCTATTAATATGTCATCAATATTATAAAGCCACCACCAATCTTCCTTAAATGGCAGCTCCTTGATTGATTCCGCTTGAATCTCGTAACTAGTTAAAGATACCTCCATACGCGCTTGAAAACTAGCCTTGCATCACTTTGATTACGTTGTCGATCATTGCTCCTTGTAGTCCATGCAATCTTCACATAATTTGCACGCCCGATAGTTTTCCATGTTGTCTTGAGCGGCAAGAAGACAATCTCGCTTTGATTTTCTCCCGATCTTGATCTTTCCTTAGGATTCTTCGACCGCGATCAATTAATGATTTGGCCGATCTTATAAGACAATCTCCTTTTGTTGCATAGCTTTTCACACATAAATATTTCCTTTTTATATATCTTGATTTGGCTCGATCTTATCTTTGCCTTAGCCTTCGAAGTTTGTACACTCCTGGCAGTCTGGCTTTTGTTTTAATTTTATAGTATGTCACCTCTTTTCATAAAAGAAATGAACACTTGTCTAAAAAACAAATAAGTTTAGCATAATTTTATAATATTACAAATAGAAAAAATCAGAGGATCTAAAAGGAGATTTAGTCTTTAAGATCACGAGTCTTAAATGGTGATGTGGAAGGCTGATCATAGGGTTGGTGGTGGTGGTGGTTAGATGAAGAAGATGCATGAAAGTTGGTTAGAGGAGGTGGGGAAATTTGGGCGGGGGTGGTGAGGAAGGCGATAGGTGGGTGGACTAATTACCTCTACCAATTTTGAGATTATTTCGAGGGGATTTTCAATTTTAATAGAGGATATTCAGGGAGTGTCAGTGGAGTCGTTTATGAACTTTAGTGATCGATTTGGGTCGAAGGTGATTATGAGTGATGAAGTGGTAAATAAATGAAACTTGAATAATGTCATATGCCATTTGCCCAACAATAAAGAGGTTACCTATGGTCCGTGACTACCGATAGTATTGTGGACTCCTTGTAGTTAGGCGAGGGGTTAATCTCAGGTAATATTTGTGCGATCTCTTAGATATTAAGTTTTTAGTTATCTAAGGGCTGTATTATTAAAACTTAGACTTAATTAATTCAACACTCTTTTTATTATTTTGTTTGATAATTAAATTTTTTTAAGTTTAAGTGCGAAGTTAATTTTTCTCACTCTGACCTAATCGAAAGTAATGTTCAAATGTACATATTTCTCCTCTGTAATTTCTTCACATCTCGCCTTCATCCAAAATTACACATTTTTTTAGATTAAGTTAAAGTTATTTTCTAATTATTAAATAATAATAATAATTGTAATAATAATATGTGATAATATAATAATAATAATAATAGTGATAATAATAATAATAGAAATAATAGTAGTAATAATAATAATAATAATAATAATAATAACAATAATAATAATAATAATAATAAGACTCGCAATAATAATGATGATAATAGTAACAATAATATGATAATATAGGTGTGTGTGTGTGTGTGTGTCTTATGATTATTTATTTATTATGTATTACTAATACTAACGTTATTATTATTATTATCACTATTATTATTATTATTATTATTATATTATCAATATTATTATTATTACAATTATTATTATTATTATATTATTATTATTTTAATTATTATTATTAAATTGTTGTTATAATTATTACTATTACGAATGTTATTATTATTGTTACTATTATTATTATTAGTATTATTACTATGAATATTACTATTATTATTATTGTTATAATTTTATTATTATTAATAGATTATTATTATTATTATTCTTTATTATTATTATAATAAATTGATATTTTAGTATTTGTATGATCATATGTATTCTATTCATACTATTTATAATTTAATTATTAAATTTAATTATTTATTTGTCTATTATATTTATTATTTATTTAAAATATGATCATATATATAAATGAAATAAGGTAAGGACAAAATAGTTCTATTTCAATTTAAATCTTTTTTTTAATTGTTATCAAATAACTTCACATATTCGGTGATGTATTAAGTATTTCCCGGATAGAAGATGCGAGTACTTCTTGAACAAGGACTCTTGTAATATGTATTTGGCGAGTAGATATCCTTGCGTCTTGAGGTGGATTGACACGGTCAAATGCCATATTGAATGTCGGTCATTGGTTGTCTGGGAGCGTCTTTAGCGTGTATGGTTTTGTGTTGGTGGTATCAAAGTCGTACATGAAAGCGTGTTCTTCAGCTGACCACAAAAAAGCAGTTCGTATTTATATTAGTAAAGAATAATATAGTATTTAGATGCGAGTAAGTACAATAGCATTACTTGATATGTAGTTGGTGATATTATATATATAGTACAAGGGAAGGACTATATTAGAGGAAAGATGTAACACCACGTGTTTATGTTCATTAGCGAGAGGAAGTGGTGAAAAGCCTAGGCTTTCGCTTAGGCGGCCCAGGCACTTAAACATAATGATGATGGGCTACTCGCTTTATATGTCGTTATCGATCAAATGTCATTGCCCCAGCTATTCAATGATACATATAACCATCAATCGTGGATATTATTGTTTAATCACTCTGACCCTTGGAGTATCCACCCGAGAGCGTCTATCGCCTCGGAAGATCGTCCAGAGGTTGTTAAAGATTTGGCGGATAAGTATCAAACAATAGGAGTTTTCTATCATCCGATCAATTATTTTCTTTTTGTGGAATGACGACATACTACATCGGTGTCCGTTCCTTGGGACGGATCATAGTGGACCCATTTCATCCTTCTATAAAAGAGTGAGCCCTTGTACTTTCCTTTTACTTTTATGTACTTAACCTTCCGATTCCTACGTATTTTCTGCAACTACTCTAGCGTTTCATGTTCTTCGTTTTCTGACTCTCTTTACTTGATTTAAAATTTTTCTTTGTTGTTTTGGAAGTTATAATTGGGTTTGCATTGTTGTGAGTTTTTTTATTCACTTATTTTCCTAGATAACTTCATGTATTTGTATTCCCAAAAAGATTGTCAAGTTTCTCCGACATTATTTGAAGCACTTATAAAAGATTGTCCACTTTCTCCTCTGAATCCACTGACTTTTTCAAGGTCTATTTTTCGAATGTTTGTCACTTTCCATGATTAATCATATTCAACCTATTTGTTGACTTGACTTCCTTTTAAATGATAATTCGGCGGTGGAACTTAAAGGACACCCTTTCTTCTTCTCGACTTGTGAACCTACTCGTTAGAGATTATTGACTGTGCCCTTAAGCAGATGCGACTTTGCACATACTGTGGGCGTGGAGACAATGGAATATACTCTTTACCCTTGCTCGAGATTCATTTGCTAATATGGCTTGAAACTAGAGGAAGTAGTGACGACATCTTAGGAAATAGACAATTACCCCTTGTTGTGAGATTTTAAGGAGTATTTTATATTCACGATGATGTTGGTATTATAATCCCGTAGAAGTTGAGATGTTAGAGAACCACGTAATAAATAAAAAGGATATTGGGGGAGCCTTTTTAACTTGGGATGGACAACTATTTTTAGAAGCCGTCTCCTTTGGGATCGACTACCACTTTAGTATATATAAATGATTTGTTAGAATATATAAATCACGAGCGCGGGCCAAATCCATCTGATTGGATGGATTTGAATATCACTATTTTTCAAGTTGCTTGTAAAATAGCCCAGTATTCTAACAGCTATGCCTTTATTCGCTAGTTTTCTCACACCAAACATAGACCATTTGAGACTTCTGCGGGTGCGAGAAAGGGGGAGAGCGAGTGATGGAATTTCTAGCAATCTTTGCCCGAACAAAGTTCACCTCAAAAGATTCCATAATTGATGGTTTTGTTCGGGAGGTATGGGACGGGTTCCCATTTGATTAGCTAGCACTTAAAGAAGTCGGTTCTACATGTAACGAGATTCGCTTCCTGAGTCAGAATCGAGGCAAATGACGATTCCGATGAAACGCTTCTTAGGCTTTATTGCGAAGAGAGTTTGTTAATAAATGGGGGTTTGATGCATGATAAAATGTATAATCCCTTGACGATCCACGGTTACTTGGCGTATATATATGCATCATTGTCCTCTTTTATATTTTAGTTTTAAATTTGTGTTGTTATGAATTTCTCCTTTCTTTGTTTAGCGAGGTTTGGGGCGGGTTAAAAATGGCGGATTCACTTGAGTGAAAGTGGCAGTAGCAATGCTTCCTCGGCTTGACGTCAAGCGGTGATGCGAGCCGTTGAATCGATATGCTCCCGAGCCTATCCTGGATTTCCCAGCAAAGAGAGGTTAGGCTACGGGAAAGTTTCCGCTTCTTCCCAAGCAGGCCAAGCTTGGAGGCCGCGGAATGCGATAATTGGTCGGCTCGGCTACTCCTAGTCCCCAGCGCTTATCTGCCCGAAATAATTTCTCACAGATGTGGAATGCTTGATTTCCGCTTAGGGGGACCGATGGTGCAGAAAAGGAGAATTAAATGACTTCCTCCTTATTCGTTCCTCCCGAGAAATCATACTCTTTTGACCCAGCTGGCCTTTGCGTTTCGGATAAATGGAAAGATGTTTCTTGAGCGAGGATCTTTCTTTGGATTCTTTAGGCACGGCCGCTACACTCGAAGACCCTTATACTCTTCCCGAGGCTCATCATCGGTATCATTGGAACAGCATGGAGGTTTTCATGCGGTTACGCGCTCCTTTCGCACAGAGAGGGGCAGAAAGCACCTGGGCGTCCATGGATGCTTTCGCTTTATACGCTCTTTTATAGTAAAGATACCTGGCTGACCTTTCTCCTTTGACCCCTAGTTCTTGGCTGACCGCTTCCTCTTGCTCTGTAGGCTCTCATCTCTTAGTATGTTGCGGCTTGCCGAGGAGAGGTGATAGATGAATTTCCTCTAAGAAAGTAGCCGGCTGGTTGGAATCCATTTCGAGTTTCTTTCAAGAGAGAGAGAGGGCGAATAGTGCCAAGATGCACTATCCATTTTGAGCAAGCCCCGAAGTTTCGGAAGTTGCAAGAGGCAAGCGATGGAGCTTGAAGCGTGCGAAAGTGTTGTACCATGAGGCACGGTTAGAAAATCAAGTGACAGCCTCTTTAGCGAAAAGACATAAAAATTCCTACTGCCATAGCGGTAGCTACTAAGAGGGCAACAAACTTGGGCGCGCACTTCAAAGAAGCGGAGAGAAGCTCTTCGAAGCAAGCAAGTCTCATGGCCCATTGCGAGATTTATCTTGAGCGGCAATTTGGTTCTTTGAGTTAAAAGAAAGTGAGGATTGCCAGCACCACAATTGGAGTAAGAGTCTACGCCCTTGTTGTAGGGTTTGTAGAAACATTCCGGAGAAGCGGGATTTTATAGCTAGCTAGAATTGTTTACAAGCTTTAGAAGGGCTGGCATCTTAGTATATTTTGAAGATTTGTTAGTGGCGATCCGCCTGTGAGATTCATGTTGAAGTCGCCCGGTGTTACCCACTTAGAGGCAGGAAGAAGTGGAGAAAGAGAATTTGCGGGCGGCGAAGGGGGTTGCTTACTTGAAGATGTTGTAGGAGGAGAACTCACTAATGAAGATGTTTGATTTTTGTAACTTCTTATTATTTGACCACCCATACTTTTGTCAAGCTATCCTTGTTTACATTCTACAATTTATTGGTATTTTATTCATGTGTTTTTCTTAAATCCTTTGTATTTTTGCAGTTGCTTGTTGTATAGTGTACCCTTTTGTTGCCCCTTGGCATTTTCCTTGAAAATGGAAAATGGCTCTTGATGAGTTCAAAAGAGTTAAATGTTAAGTAATACTCGCTTTGGCCATGTCTACATGATTTGCGTCATTCCTTTATTTGTGGCTAGATTTGAGTTGGAGTTCGTGAGTCGTCCTGCTTAAGAGAAACGTCATACGCGGTGGCGGTTTGCATCTTTAGGACCTTCGAATTAAAGAGTTTTTCCTAGTTTGGCGCCCGTATTGTGCTGCTATAAGGGATTCGGCCCCGATTGATCAGTTATTTGATGAATCCCCACATCAATTATATTTACAACGATTAGTCCGTTTCTTATTTCATGCGCATCACTTTTTATGCGGTTTGTTGTTATTCATGAAATAAACATAACAAAATAATTGCAACGCCATTTTATTGAATTGAAAAAGATAATTGAAAATAGCATGGTAATCGCGGTCATTGAGAAGTAATAATGCGGTATATTTTAAATGTAATACTTGCGGAGTTGGTGGCGTGCAGTGTAGTTGATAAGTTTTCGTTGACATGCGACAGCTCTCATAAGTTATCGGTCCCGCCCACTAGTTACCTTATGCGATCCCACCACAGGACTTAGTTTATTCTTGAATGGGGTGGGTTATGGCGTACATCTTATTGCGAATCACCACTTTGGGGTAGCATTACTGCCCAAGCCATTTTATGAAAAAGCTATGTCTCGGTTCATCTATGAAATTAAGATCACCTACCGTAATTTGTTGCTTTCGGCCGTGAATCCTTTTGGCATCGGTATGAGGGTTGGCTGCTATTTGTGTATCATGACTTAGTTCATTACTGCAGAGGCGAGATGGGGTTCGCGATTAGGTGTGTGAAGTGTGTGATGCGGGAGTGAGTATGACATTCTTTGTAACTCCTTAGCCATGCCCCCACTTGTTATTACTATTTGCACCGTATTCTTAACTTTTAACCCGGTAAAACTATCGAATTATTACCTCCCGGCTTGTCCGTTCTGGGATAATAGACGGGTCAGAACGCTGATTCGATCTGAGTATTTCTCATGAGAACTACTATCTGGCTTCCTTCCAAGCTGCGGTCCATTGTCGACCTTTGGCATGCCAGGATTCGAACCGTGTTATTATGTGCTTCCATAGAAAATGTACAATGTTATCCCCTTTCATCTTTTTCATCTTTTTCAACAGAGCCGCTTCTACCCATTTACTGAAATAATCGACAACGACTACCACATATTCAACCCCTCCTTTTGTTTTTGTTAGCTTTCCGACCAAATCTATTTCCCAAATGGCGAAAGGAATTGGGCTAATTACTAGAGGTTAAATTAGCGTTGGTTTTTGAATATGGTGTTTTCACGGCTTTTGGCATGTGTCACACATTTTCACGTACATCATCGCATCCTTTGATAAAGTAGGCAAAAAAAACGATTAACGCATGATATTGAGCCGAGGCCTTCCTACAATGTAGGCACTTGTCAGTTGTCTTGAAGGCTTGACAGGGAACGCCCGGGATATCTTTGGCATTGTCTTGGCTTCCTACCCACCTATTTTTTATGCAATTCTCCTTGGTACATGTGGAATTTATAACTTTTGTTATGCTTTTTATTGGCCTCCAACTTATCTCTTTACAATTTTCGTGTGGTGAAATACTTAGCTATATGTGGTAGCCAATCATCAGGTTCCTCCAATACACTAGAAAGCACTTTCTCTTCATAAATGGGATGGTCTTTTAACTCTATGTATACTTCTTTGGGCAACTCATCATAGTATCTTTGTTGCCCAAGTTAGGGCTGACATCCACCTCTTCATTTTATGCTCTCGATGCATATTTGAAAGATGGTTTGAATTAAACTTTTCTTGATGTCGCAATCTATTTCGGCGTATATTCTTCGCCCGTATTCTCACTTTATCTGATCCATATTGTTCTTCGTTGTTGGTAAGTTTAAATGAAAAACTTAGGGCGTACTCCATTTTGACATGATCAGGTCATCGGATCGTATTCCGCCAAATACTTTGTTGTTTCTTATCGTGACATATACCACCGTTACAGTATCTTTCTGAATCTTGTTTTTACTTAGGTCCGGCAATCCTTGAGTGGTGTTAGGCGGTGCAATATGTAACAAAATCGACATTGTGTGCTTTTGATGCTTGTTATAGGCCTTATTGATGTTGGCTTGAATTCCATCGCCACAGTGGTCATTCGCCCCGAGATAAAGCAAAATTTGGTTAGGATCTATTTGTGATTTGATGCGTGACAACTTGCGGGGCCTGGTCGCCATAGCGAATCTGAAGTTGTCAATTATGGGATAATTACTCTTGGCCAGGTATGCAACATGAAATAGATTGGTTGTGCCCCTTGGTACATCTAAGTCACGGTTGTAATTCTTCTCCTTCCCTTTGGGCAAAGTAACTAGGGTGATCCCAAATATTGCTTTAAAGTCTTGAAAAGCCTTGTGCATTCGTTATCTGACAGAAATTTGTTCGTCGATAGCCTCGGGTTTTTGAAGAAAGGAGATTTAGATTCACGGTTGGAGATAAAGCGACTTGATGTAAACATCCGTCAACTTTTGAATGTCCATATTATTTGGTGTTTTATATTCATATCACAACTAGTTCTAAACTAATCGGTTGTGAATCCCCGGATACTAGGGATTATACAAAACAATAAATCTGAATTACATGTGTGTATGCTTTCTTACGGAATATTTAATAGCGGCGGAAAACATGTGACTAAGTACCCAAAATAAGAGTATCTCGAAAGTCCATACCACCAAATTAACTTTGAAAATCTCAGTGTGTTTTACTAGAACGATTAAAGTGAAGCGAAACAACAAGAAAAGAAAACTATTTCTTCCTAAAGGGGAAGGGGTCGGTCGAACCTAGTGGAGGAAAATAAGAGAATTCTTTAGGCTTCAAAACTCGAATTAATGAAAAATATTATGAGAGGGTAGCTCTTGTTATAGGAAAACAAATGAGTTTTAAAAAAAGGAATAAAAAACTCCCTCAAACCTCATCTTAATCCAGCCTAGCCGACCTCCTTAGTCCACACAAATCGATTATTAAGCTCAGTGTTTCCTTCACGTTTCACTTTAAGCCGGGAAGTTTTAATACATTTATTATTAGTTGGGTTTTGTTTGTGTGTGTGACATTAGAGACGGTCGACAATATGATATATTGAACAATATTAGCAGGTGTATTTGAATACATGGGTATGAGGCGGACCTAGTAAACCATCATAACCCTAATGTCGACAGATAAATCCTAAATACTAGTTTTCTAACAATTAATATATATATTGAACTTATAGTCTTGAATGTATAAATCGGTTTGTAAAATGTAAATTGTTCAGCATGCCGTTTATGAGATCGATTGTCTCTTAGTTCGACACTTATCTCATCGGTTGTCTGATGTACAATGTCTTTGTTGCCTTGTTTAGATTAAATTGAAATCGGTGCACATTCGCCATTTATTTGGATTTTACCTGACCTGATGTTCGCGATCGACTTAGGAATTGTAATTCTCGGATGGCTAGAACTTTCGGTAGATTAGCGGCTTTCCTCTTTTTATGTCATAAATTGAATGTCGGGTCATTGGTGCATGTGAGAACTCTCTTTAGCGGATAGTTACGTGTTGGTGGCGTCCGTGGAGTACTGAAAGTGGTGACTCTTGACCACAAAAACACTTTGATGTAAGTTAGTACGGATGTTGTAGGGTAGGTGCGGTAAGTCTGATAGCATTACTTTGATATGTAGTTGATGAGGATATATATATACTAGAGGAAGGAGCGTATTAGAGTTGAAGAATGCCGTAGCGTGTTTATGTTCTATTAGCGGAGAGTGAAATTTGAGAAAAGCGTATACATGTTTGGGCGGCTCGGCCTTAGATATAATAGTAATAGGCTTCATTAGGTAGGTGCATGTCGGTCCCCGCGTGATTCCGGTATTCGGTTATAATTGGGTTTTCGTTCAATATTTAGTCGCTTATAGCGGACTTGATTTGATTTGATTTTCGGTTAACAAAGCGAGATCTATGTTTGTGATAGTTAAATGATTCATAACATTCTAAACTTAATTATCCTTGTTTCATGTTTATTATAAGTGTATGTTAACAACGATTCAACGAATTATCCAAAAATCATAAGAGGCATGAGTCATAACCTAAATTAATCCTTTTGCAAATTTACATACAATATCTTAATTAAATTGTCAAATGTCCTTTTTGAGAAAAATAAATAAATGAAAATGTATAAATAAACAGTAATATCGTTTGGTGAATTTGCTAGATAGAGTGTAATGCGAAAGAAATTTTTATTATTGCCATTAGGGAGGCAAAATAAAACCATTTGTAGGGAAAGTTCCTTAGTGTGCGAGGATTTATCAAGCGAAGAGGATTGTTATCCCGGCTATGAGTCTAGCGTTTCACGACAATTTGTGAGATGTAAAGGCACGGCTTGATAGGAGCTTGGTAAGACTTGAGCATGATTTGAGCTTGAGAGCGACTTGATTTGAGTGGCGATAGGAGCTTGACTTGAGCTAGATTTGATTTGATTTGAGCTTGAGCTTAACTTTTGATTTAATTTGGATAGGAGCTTTGGGGCGGTACGGATATGTCAATCTCTGGTCTTGATGGACTTGAGGCCCAATGCAGACTTGGATATGGTCGAACCGGGGGCATGCGGCGTATTAGTTGTTGATTTGTATGGACTTGATCACAGGTCTTGGACTTGATCTCGGTCACTTTGGAGCTTGAGGGACTCTTTATGACGATTGCCGATTAGGTACTGCTTTGAGTACTGCTAGTGGGACATTGGATTTAGTCTTGCTCTTGTGGTAGGACTATGTAGCTAGATAAGCTTCTGACCTTTGGAGTGGGACTTGAGACTTGTGCAGGTTGCTTCACCTTTTGTGGTGGGACTTGGTAGCTTAAGAGGCCACTTGTCTTTGAGAGGGCATAGTGCGCCGATGTGATCTTGATTTGAGATAGGGCTCAGGAGGCCGAGGCTTTATGGGTGATAAGGCAAAGTTGAAGTAGCGTTAACTTGCTTTTGCTTGTCTTCTGACGGCACTTGGCGAGATGTTGTGTAGAGTGGGACTTAAGGGATATGACGCGTGGGACTTGTGAGATTTGTCTCGCTTGGGACATGATTTAAGCTTTGAAAGGCGTGCCACAGCGTATAGTACAACTGACACTTGCTTGTTTGTTGTTGTAGAGTGATGATCGGTATGAAGGTGCGAGCTTCAAACCTTGTTGATGATCTTGTCGACAGGGGGCCTTAGCGGCGTGTTTCTGTCACAGAATCGATTATAGGGGTGAGCACTGAGTATGTTCACATATCTAGGATTTGATGAATCGAACACGAAATTTATTAGGTGTTCATCCAAGATTTTTTAATGTCGAGGGGCTCGTGGCTTAATCCGAATATTCGAGCGTTCTTGAAACTTTAAGTCGATTCTAATAAGAGTTTGCACCGAGGTTGAAGAATGATTGCGTTGTGCAATAATCCTTGATTTCAGAGAACTTTATTTGGCCACCTCGAGTATTTTCGGCCGCGTGGTGTGTGTTGGCCGGCGTGAAAGAATTTAACTTGAGTAAATCTCGGAGGGTTTTTTCTTCGCATTTTCTTAGGGATTTTATGTGTTTTTTTTTGTGGTGGAATGTTGCGATTTTTTTGGTTGAATTATTGATGATATTGTGAATGAATATTTTGGTCAAATGGGTGGGTATTTATAGGGTTTTGGGCCTCAAATGTTTGCTTGATTGGCCGGTTTGCTTTCAGTGGATAAGGATCTTGGTATTTGAATTTTGAGGCGAAGATTTAGGCCAGTCGGATAATTTAAGTACTTTTCCTCCATGTAATCATTTGGGAATTTTATTTCATAAAAAGAAGGATTCGAATTCTTTTTGTAGGTCAAAATATTTTCATATTGAACCGGGACCTTTTTCTTTGACCTTGATTTTGCACAGCAGCCGAGAGTCTTGATTTTAGACCACATAACTTTGGAATTCTTGATTTTGAACCACATAACTTCAGGAGTCTTGATTTTGACCCCGTGTTTTCTAGATTCTTCATTTTGAGCTCCGTGAGTTTCGGAATGTTCCATATGACCGATTTTAATCAATAAAATTAGGAGTTTTTCGACCCCTAATTATAATTGACATTTAATGCGAGGCTGTTTTCTCGGGAACCCTATTTCGAGTTCAAATTTAGGATTTAATTAGTAAAAACCCTAATTTTTTACTTCAATTAATTTCAGGGGCTTGATTTCCGGAAACCCTTGTTCGTCAGTATTGATTTGAATTTAGGAGGTTTGTCGAGAACCACTAATCGACACGTGGCATTTTTTAGTAGCTCGACTCTTAATTAATTTGATTAATTCGTCTTAATCAATTTAATTATTTTTTTGATAAATTTTCAATGTCTACAATAGATATCATTGAAATCCCAAGGTTGAACAAAAGATAAATTTACTCTTATTATGATCTATGTACAAGTATACAACTGTTAAAAGAGTGACAACAATCTCAATCCAAAAGTACAATTGATAATCCAAACTTGCAACACAAAACATTTAACTTATTCAGTAACAATAAATCAACCCACAAAGAATTATCAAGTGTGTATACTATGTACACTCATAAAAATCACATCACACATTATCTTGGTTTCCATAGTTTCTATTTTCAAGAACTCGTGTAGCACTGTTTCTCATCTTTGCATGACGATGACGATGATGTCTCATTCCAAACTTCAATCTCCCTGTATCTTTAAACCTCATCTTTTCTAATGGGTCAATGTCACATTCTGGTAGTGGTGTAGAGTATCTTAAAGTATCATGACAATAAGAATAGTACATATACTTGAGCCTATATTTCTTCATTGCCATTCTTTGCTTTGATGTAATTGTCCCATAACTAGCAGTCTGTAATTGGGTTTCTGAGTCCATGCAACTTGGGTTTATAACTTCTTGTAAAGGGTCCATTGGACATCCGTGCAAGGCTAAATCACTAAATTCAGCTACAAATGGAGCATATTTGTAATTCGCTTTGTATTTTCCTCCTGAAGTTGCCCAATCTGAAGCGTCCCAAATTGTTGCGTATAATGCCATTGGCTTTGATGGGAAGTCTCCTCCCATTTCATAATTTCGAACTATTTCTCTGATAGGAACATCATCTATGTAAAATCTGTTGATATATATGAAACGAGTTAAAATAAAATTTGAAGTTAAAGAAAATATCATTTTTGCTAGTTAAAGAAAATATCGTTAAGTTGTCGAAGCTGGTATAGAGCGCAAAGCCTATGCTAAGGAGGAAGTGTTTGATTGGATATCTAAGTGCACGCATCTGATAAATTATATTAATCAATTAATTAAGTTTTTAAATTAATTTTAAAAATAGAAATAAATATTTGTCATGCTCTTGAATAAATGAAAACAGTTGTCCAATTATCATAGAGATCGGATCGTATAAATCCAACCTCCCTTCACCAGTTTATTAGGGGAGAATCAATTTGAAGACATTAGGGATATGTTATTATTATATAATTATTGTTGTTATTAATTAAATAAAGAAATTGTAACATTCGTAGGTTCAAACTTCACTAGCCTAGCACGTGCAAAAAGCTATATAAGCTTTCAAAAAGAGAGCCTGATGAAAATTTTCTACAACACCATATCTAGTACGGAGTACTAATTTTCTTATAATTGAAATAAAAAATTGAACATAAAATGTGCTTAGACTGATATCCCAAGGCCAAGCTGATACCAGGGTATAAATGGGGTCAGAATTTAGTTTCCTTTGATTCATATCATAATAATTAAACACTCAAAATTTTGGCCATTCAATTTCCATTTTCGTCTGTTTCAGATCTTTATTAATCACATTTCGCTTTCATGACAGCAGCAAATAAATTTTGATTGAAATTCTCTTGTGATGTGATGACTTTATCCACGAGCTTTCGTGTTGCGTTGGTAACATCGTATTCTAGAATAATAGTTCAAAAATATTGAAGTTTCAATGTATTCCATGCTTAGCCGCAATTGACCATTTCAATCATAGAAATTGGGTGGCTAAGCTTGGAAGCCATTTTTAATTTTATTCTTCTTTAATATTGTACGCCTAATAAATTGATGATAAGAAACGCAATAGTCAATAGAGCATGTGTGATGAGTATTAATTTGTGAGGTGACGATTTAATAGTCGATCATCTGACACATTATTTATCTTAATTCATAATATGATTTAACTATTAGTGAGATAATTGAAATGGTCCTCGCTAATGATATCAAATTGTTTAGCCTCTGTAGCGATATAAAAAAGTTTGACTTTGGTTACATGCGTTTAAAAGCTAAGTGCTACTAATTAAGTTACTTTCCTCCTGTAAGTGACGAAAAGTTGCGTTTTAGTCAAAATTATCTCGAGATAATTTGAGGATGTTAGATTTAGCGAAAAGCGTTAGTTTGATGGCCAGCTATGATTTTTGTATTAAACTTACGTAAAATGGCTATGCGGTATGATATTAGAAATCGAAGTACAACCTGATACCATTATGGCGGACTATTTTGACAATTAATTTACTATCAATTTTATATATTTAGGTGAATATTTGATTACTTTAAATTAAAAAATAATTTTATTTTATAAGTAGAATATATGGTTTTTATTAACATATTAACAAGGTTTAAAGAGTATCAAACTAGAATTTCTACAAAAATATAAATTGATAATAAGGAATGAAAGAACTCACATGATATGGTTGGCGGTCCACAAGATGCTGTAACGGTGGAATTCTTTAGAAGGGTCAAACCAAAGTGTATATCTTTCTTCTCTTCCCCTATTAGTACTTCCATTTCCATACATATTTGTCTGAAATCTCCATGGTTGTCCTCTTATATTTCCAAGAAACTCAAAATCCAATTCATCATGTGTTTTTCGGAACATGTCTCCATTGGTTGTCTGCAAATTTAGAGAAACCGGAACATTAAAATATACTGAGTATCCACAGATGTATCATGTATTTGGAAATTATTTAACAACTAACCACATGTAACATATATTCTCGTACACTTATCTCAAGAGGCGTATTGGAAATTATCACCATGACCAAGTACACCCCTCTCCCAACCCCCTTTTTCGTCCCGTCTATATATCTTTTACTCAAAGAATAAAAAAAAAAGAGAAAAGTCCATCAAGCCTTTCCAAGAAAAGAATACCGGTAGATAAAATTACTCAAGTGTTTTAATAACTCTTTAATGAAAAATATACAAATCGTCCGTTCTACGTAATTTAATACCATGATCATATTCTTGCTTTCGGTGTAGAACAAAGATAATAGATGGTCTCCAAAGGTACGTGGCACCGATTGGTTCGATTTTTGCTTACCAAAAAACTTAGATCAAACCATCCTTTTCTTTATCAGGTTATAACTCATAACTTATAGCTCATCAAGGTTAGGAAAAACTATCAAGAAAACTACAAAAAAAAGTACTCGCTTTCAAGAAAAAATTAAAGAACTTAAAGAAACTATTACAGAAAACTAAACAAATTTCCATGAAGATGAAGATTGTCTATTTTTACTCTTTTTTATTTTTTACAACTTTTTTTCATGTCATCAATTTTTATATTTATTTTTGAAAATAGGCCAACTTTAACGAATATTAAAATTTTTGCTCTTAAAACTTTTTAAATAATCAAAACTAAAAAATCTTTATCATGGGATGGAGGGAGTACAACACTTACATAGAAAGCGACAACGATGCCGGCAGTGTAATTTGAAGGAAGCTTAATTTTAGCACTGAAGAACCCATGGTTGTAAAGATCTGAGGACTGGAAACCAGAACCTGTTGATCATAATTACTTTATTAACTCATTAATTCAAAATAAAATATAAATAATAAGATGAGGTATACATATTAAGTTGCATGCCTGTGAATTCATTAAGATGAAGATGGACACTGCTATCATCTGTTGAGTGTTTGACATTAGCTTCACCAAAAAGAGGGCAGAAACCTCTATTGAATGGAATAGTTGTTATACTATCACCTTTTTAATATGTGTCATTATATATTATTATTTAAGTGGGATTATCGTAGATAGTGAAAAATTTAATTAATTTTAATTAGTAAAATCCATTTTTATGGATTTATTAATTTAATTAATTCTCAACCGATCACACTATTACACGTAGGTTGGGATTAGTTGGCTCACCCGAACTTTGAATTAAATTCAAATAGAGAAAATAATGTGTCTTTGTGATTCAAGGACTGATATTAATTTTAGTTAAAATTAGGTTTTACATTAAATAAACCTAATTTTAAACCTAGCATGAGTATGTAAAATCGCATCCAAAATTCCAAAGTAGCATTTAATTTTACTGCCACATTCGTCCCTAGAAGTCGACACCGTTAAAGATTCGGGTCCCGCAGTTGTCTTTTTATCGCATTTAGTCCCTAAAATACAGTTCTAACAAAAGAACGCTTTATAACGCTTTAGTCAATTAAAGCGATAACATAATTTCAAGACCTTTGGGGTTAAACAATTATGAATAAGGAAATCAGATCAGTCCCAATGTTTTGACGATGGTGCATTTCAGTAGAGTTTATTATCAAGGCATTAACTGTAATTGTCTTTTTATCGCATTTAGTCCCTAAAATATTAATTCTGCTAAAGAATGTTTTATAACGCTAGTCAATTGGGTGATAATATAATTTTAAAGACCTTTTGGGGTTAAAATGTAATTATCAATACTTTTAGACCTTTTTTTGATGTTTTCCCTCCAAATGTCATGACCTTTTTCCCACCAAATTCATTAAAGTTTCCCTCCATTTAAAAACTTATATCTACCCTCCTTTTCTTCATTTCTCATAAATTCTTATATTCAATATCATTTTTGTCCCAAAAGTTGTCTAGCTTTCTAATATTTCAACGCAAACAAATGCAACAAGCCACGGTCAACTACTCAACCTAGTAAAGTTGAAATTAATGTAGTTACTGGCACACTACTATATGATTCGTAATCTTAAATACCATGTGAACGATATCTCTTCATCGCTAATATATAGAATAAAAACTAATCTATCCAAAACGGAGTATTTATTTGACGAATTTGAGTTCAATATCGAATATTCTAATACGAGTATCAATAATGACAATAATAAGGAGCAGGATAGACAAAGATTATCTCGAAATGATAAATATTAGTACCGTATTGGATTTCTTAGATGACGCCACGCACGCCTTAGCTACTACTTAACTCCGCTACCTAATAAATAGCGACAATCATAAATCGAACAAATAATCAACAAATAAAGACCAATTTCGATAAATGACATTTATATAGTCACAGAATTGATCTTCTTTCAGAATTCATGATCGGGCCAAGTATCCCCAAGACGATGACATTTTAGAATATTATGCACGATACGCAATTTAAATAGAATCGGGTGACAAATAATTTTGACTTGGTCGATCCGCCTAATTATTTGACCAATATCAAGGATCCAAGAGACTCGATAATTTGGGCGTGTTTTTACATACATAAAGCAATAATACGATGTCTCTAATTTGTAAGTTATTTTCAAATGTAGTATTTGATAAAATTGTCAACTTAGTTGTCTAAGTATGATACTCAACGTATAATTTATTTTTCGAATTTATACGAATATACGATACTCCCTTCGATTTTTTTAGTTGTCATCCTAGAAAAAAATTTATATCTTTCCATAACAGTAATCATTTTCTTTAAAGGTTCTCATTTAGAATATACACTGAGGAAAACTTTAAATTAATTTTGGGTAGAAAGTCATATATTTGGAGGGAAAACATAAAAAAGTCCAAAAGTATTCTAATTACATTTTAACCCCAAAAGTGTCTTCAAAATTATATTATTACCAAAATTGACCCTAAAATTTACTGTTAACTAATTAATATTTTAGGGACTAAATGCGATAAAAAAGACATATAATGGGATTAATCTCAATAAAGAGTCACTTACTCCACCAAATAAAGACTATCGTCATTAATTTTTAATGGGACCACAAATGCAATTTTTATTCATAATTACATTTTAACCCAAAAGTGTCTTCAAAATTATGTTATCACCTCTCAAATCAATTTAAAACATTATAAACGTTACTTGTTAACTAATTAATATTTTAGGACTAAATGCGATAAAAAAAGACACTTATCGGTACCAAATCCGCGAATGTTGTCACTTACCTGACCAACGCACCATCGCCACACTTATCGTGACCACGATTCAATTTCCTCAAAGATAGGATTTTCGAAAAGAAACGACTTAAATGAACGTATCATGGAATGCCTGGGTCAATAAATAAATTCATTATTGATCTAAAAAGCACCAACAAACAACTCATTTTCCTAAAGGTTAAGCCATGTAAAATATCCGACAATGCAGATTATGCCTCAAAATCAATAAGCCAAGATCACGATCCATCCAAATGGATCAACTAATCGAATCAAAGTCCGACAGCCTATAAATACTCCCATATTTTCGAAAATAATTCATAAGTTGAAGTGGGAGAAAAAGTTAAGGCAAAAAGGTCGAAAAACTATAGAAAGCTTCCTAAGAAGAAAATCAAGAGAATACCCGAAGCATCTCCACAAGAGTCAAAGGAAAGCATGACACCAAGATCAACAGCGCCTAAAACACATTAAGCGCGGACAACCTTTAATCTCCAACATCAAAACGGCCAATCCTAAATCTCTAACATCAAGGCGGACAATCCTTAAACTCCAACAAGAGGTGAGTCGCCCACCCCCAACAAAATAAGAAACATCACTGCCATGTCCTACTGAGGCAAAAAAATGGTGGTATATTTAACTCAACAACCAAAGCACCTCCGATTTCTTGTCTCAATACCAATCCAGCAATCATGAGTAGTGGCTATCTGGGGTCTTCTTCAACTTTCCGACTGCGGACTCTCGCCTACAACCCGCAAACCCAACCTGGGTATGCTTATGGCTCCGATGCCTAAGTTAGAACAAGAGAGGACCGGCGCATCCGCACTAAATCAAATAAACAGACACTGACATGTGAATAACTATCGAGTAGCTTCATGGATATCTTTGATAATGATGATACTCTCAAAACTGCGCATTAACCGGAGCAAATTTAGCGAATATAGTATACTGGTGTTGGAACGTGTCAAGTCTAATACGGTGATTTAAATATGTCATCCGGACAAGATATAAACGTTGCCACCGGGTGGCTTCAGAGAGTTGGGCGCGTAGACCCGACGGCTTTTTAGAGAAAAAGGGAAGGAGGTGCCTACATCGTTGCCGGGTGAAAATAATATTGACTAAGCTTAATATATAAATATATATTAAAGCCTTTAATTCTTTCTTCTCAAAATCAGTCCCCTTCCTAGCGGAGGTCGTGAGTCTATATATTAGAATGTATAGTAGATGAAACTTGCAATTATTCGATACGGGCGTTAGTCCATTTATACAAGTCATCTGTGATGGAGAGTTAGTGGTTTTCCATTATGGCGTTAGAGTTCGCCAACACCATATCCACGGCTTTTCTCCCCCTACTCTATCATTTGCACTTGTTCATCCGCTTTAACGCAATGCGCATTATCATACTTTGATATCCACAAACTACAATGCTTAAATGAAATCATTGAATAGTTAATTGTGGGGACATAAATTAATGTCCCTCCTCACCATTATTAATGTTGACCAAATTATTCTTAACAATGCCCCCTTGATCGGGTACGAACTTTGCTTCACGCGTAAAGCACATATTCTATCAGCGACTAGCATTCTTCGTAATATACATTCAAGATAAAGGCATTCGCTTTATCGACATACGCCTGGGAACATCCGCTTATATGCATCTGCCTCCATGTGACATACGCTCTTTAACATCTGCTCAAGAGTATGTAGTGCATCCGCTTTCAAGTGGGACATACATTCTTTGAACATCTGCTCAAAGATATTGCGATCCGCTTCGACATACGCCCTTTAAACATTCATTCAAGATATGAGGCATCCTTTGTCGGGATATACGCCCTTGGAACATTCATTACCTGAACATTCATTCCGTATATGTGAGGCATCCTCATTGACATACGCCCTTTCTGGAATATCTGCTCTATATATATGAGGCATCCGCCTTTGTTGACATAATGCTCTTTGGATAATCTTTGAATAGACATACGCCTCGGTATTTATAATCAATAGTTCTCAAATACTTTTGCCTTACGAATATACGTCCTCATGTAACAAGGTTCTATTCTGTTGTGATCCATTTTAGGCCGGGCCGACGTTATTCATTAGTGTCTATCGACGTAGATATGACAAATACATAGATATTTTATTGCCAAATGAAGTATTTGGTCTAATGAAACCCTACTTCGATATCCATCAATTCTAGTGAAATTCACAAGTTAATTTCCAAAATAAAGTTTGGGGATTCAAAATCCAATTTTTCTTTAATTTCTTCAACACAAATCATTTTAAGTGTCAATACTTTTTTTTATCTCGACGGTATGGTCAAGTAGGGCGCTTAAAATATTTAAATCATGAAAGAGTTCAATTCTCGAACCAATTTCCACATTATAATCGCTTCCTAGTCCATTTTGGGACTCCGCTTTTAACTATTTTAAGTTATTTAAACCCTTTTCTTCTTCTCCTTTAAGTTATTTAAACTCTTTCTTCTTCCTTTCCTCTCATATTTCGAAGTTCTCACTTTTGTACCCAGAAAACTCATACAATCTCTTCAAATAATAATCATCATCGTATTTCATCAATCTTTCATCAATACTTCATCCAAAGTATTAATAAATCATGGTAAAACGCCAAAAACGATAAAGCATCCAATTTTAATTTTCCAAAGAATGTTTTTTCGAAATTTTTTTATGAAATTTTTTTTCGCTTAAAGAATTTATGAAATTTTTCAAAATTTTCGAAAATATTTTCTATCAACTCGCTGAATAGCGTCCGCTTTGCCGATTTTCATACAAAATATGGTCAATTTATACACAATTTTTTCTTGATTTTTTTTAAATTATTTTTAGAGCCACCGAATTTATAATTTTTTCATATTTTTCTAGGCGATTTTTCTTATCAAATTTGCTTTAATTGCCTTGTCGATTTACATTTAAACCGACGATTGTTTCTAATTCTTTCATTTCGTTTATTTTTTTATTTATTTTTTATTTTTTCGACCATTTTTTTTCCTTGTTGAATGTAGGTACGACATGAGCGTGAATTTAATCGATATTTGGAACCGCCATCGCTTCGACAACTGGGCGATTTTGAGGGATGAAAGCTCGGAGCAACGATAAATGGGCAAAAGGTTATCCGTGACGCCTCTATCGGGATCTGCTCGACCGCTTACCGTGTTCCTGGCGGCTGGGGTGGAAGCATCCGTGATGCACCTCACATCGCCTCTGCATCATTTCCACGGCTCCGGTCTCCCGCAAATAAATCGATTTATCATGTTTCGTGGACCAATTGAAAAAGTTACGCGTCTATGTCGACGGGTCCTGGTGTTTCAGGATATAGCTGATGCTGAATGTAACTCCAGCTATTTACCACCTTACTACCGGGTAATCGTCAATCGTGATTATACCTCATATTCATCATGATCATCTAAAGAAAAGACAACTAACCCAACATCGCTTGTAAAGTGATAACCCATGAGCTAATAAGTGGTTCCGAGGATCTCAATAGACCATTGGGCTTCATGCCTATAAGAAGTGTTTCGTGTACCCACTTACCTGAAGACCAGGGATAGCTAAGTGAGTCGGGGAATGCTCATTCCAGAACCCAAACTTAGTAAGAATCGTCAAGAAGAAACAAATGTATTGTGCCTTTGGGTGTTTGCCACCGGGTTATTCTCGAGAATACCAAGCACTCGTATATCCTCATCCAAGGAAATTGTCGATTTAACCGCGAAAGTGAACAACTTTATCTAACTCCATTTAGCGTTTTGGGAGGTGCTCCTCCTCCCGATTGTCACCCATCGACCGGTATATCTAAGCGGTTTCCCTCGAATTCTATACTTTGGCGCATATTCTCCGGGTCCACTTCGTACGGATCGCCGCAGATCATACTGCAAACTTATATACCTGGGCGGCCCCAACCATAACGAATTTCTAAAGACAGGGTCTGCACCGGCGTAGACCAAGCATCGGTCAACCGCGCGATTTAGTATGCCAATAGTACGATGGATGGTTTCAGACACATCCTCAAGTCAGGGCAATCCTCGCTGACTGAATATATGTCCCAAGACAATCAATTTCATTTCTCGTCGCGCATGAATGTAATGGGTCGCGCCAGAAGCCGCTAATTACTCCTTCTCCGAGGCTCTTCTACTTTTGCTTTCATACAAAATCTGCAGGTGCATCAAAGTCTTTACATGTTCGCAACGGATTCAAATGTACTACACCTCAGAGATAATAATAAACGCCGACAACGGGCGATAAATTTTGGTTCCGGATGAAACAAGCACGCCGCAGTTAACATCCCTACTAAGCTCGAACTCCATAACCTCATCTCCGCCGAAGGTCACTTTAATCCTCGTAAATAGAGGACTTTGAAATTGAAAGGAAAGTACACCACGCGGATCCTACTATTTTCCCTGTGGTGAGTTTGCTTGCTAATTATAAAAAGTCAAGTACTTCAATTTAAAGTTTGCCCTCTCGATCTCGTAATATCCTACATATCTATTTACGACAGTTTTTGTCTTTGACCTTTATCGTGTATACCTAACCCTTTTTTCTTTTTTTTTTCTTTTTAGAGTCATGGGCGGACCGATGCAACCGTTACAAATGATCTCAGACAATGGTTGATGGATCGAGTCTACTAGCCTAATGTGCACGTAGCAGGTCCCACGACAACGCTCGACTCTTTCCCTCCGAGGCTGCTCGCACGTAAAATAGTTCCATTCGTGAATCCACTACAAACGTGATGCAAGAGCGATGGACCTATGCTTGGCCACCATCCCTATTATGCTGAATCTCTCCAACACTGCCCAAAAGGCGATTGCCATAGAGCATCGATCACTGATTGGCAGTTAGTGAGGACGAGTCCCGATGACACTGCTCGGGCCCCATCTCGACTTAGAGTCGCCAAGCCCTCTTTCCAATCTGTACTGCCTAACGCAGGTATTATTCCCTTCTAGATAACTACTTTTTTGCAATCTCTTTTTTTTTTCTAACCCATACCTTCGCTTCATGTCTAGATATCCTTACCCAAGATGCAGCGAAAGATAAACGCTTTTAAGATCGTGAAAGAAACTCTTAAAGAGAAAAATTCCCGATTAAGGCCGCATAACGCGTACTAAACCAGAACGGCGCAAAGAAGGAAGTTTGACGAGTTCAAGACATCCTCAAGAACATAGCAGGCGTCATGTATGTGTTTGCAGCCCAAAGGAGCTGCTTCGCCGAGCGCTTAAAGGTCCACGTAGGTCGAATCGGGTTAAAGATGATGTAGGCCGCCCACAAGGCGAGTAATGATCGAAAGCATCCAAATAGCGACTTCTCCGCTCTTTATCTCGACAAGGATGATATATCGATTTCGTAATCACTGACAGGACCTCATTTCTTCTTATCGCTTCATGTTACTCATTAATCGTTCTTGATTTCGTGATTATTTCACGTGATTTCGTTTTCTATAGTAATTTTGAGAAGCACATATCGACTTTTTTTACATCTGCCAGGCTTATCGTTTTTTATGCCCCTCGCTTCTCAAGATTCAACTTCGAAACCAAGTGAAGTAGTGGAATTTCTAGAAGAAATTCTTGATATTTTAGACGGCAGCCCTAAGCCGTAGCGTGATATCAACTGCCACCATGCTGGGATGGGTAACCCGTCCTAAGCCATTTTAGACGTCATTGCCTTATTTTATAAGATCTTTATACCCTGTTGGCTATCTTAAGACGGTTATGCTCTTGCCTATCGTAGCGTCGCGCCACCTTTATCCGCCATTTTGGCTACCACAGCTTAGATATCTTCAAGTGATTTATCATTCATTTGCATCTTTGCCTACCCGATACCATCTTTAGACGCTATCCTGTCGCAGTAGGCGATATCATAGACGCCTCATAAAGTCAATTTTGTTGATGTAGATACTGATAGATATCTTTGAACAATGCCAAGCCTCTAGTAACCTATCTTATCATTGTTATCATAGTCACTCCAAAATAGAAATCCTATTATAACAAATGCATAATTGAAAAGCAAAAGAGATCGAAGCCCTCGAACGTTGCTTACAACTTATTCAAATATAAAATACTCAAATTGTACCGAAAGGTTCAACAGGATTTAGACATGTGACTTCAAGGGGCGTGAACAATTGCCCACGTGCTTTCTTACAAGCTTACTCTATCCAAATTTAAAGAACATACATTGGACCATATTTTTCCTCGACGATGTACTACTTCATATTTTTCTCGCTAAGTTTGTCACGACTTAATGGGGTTTCGACACCTCTGCCTCCGTAGGTACCAAGTCTCCACCCGAAATTCTCTCCCTTTCACCGCTTGTTATAGTATCGTGAAACTAATTTTTGTATACTCTAGATTTCTAAGTACGCATCATCTCTTATCTCCTCGGGATGGCATAGTTCACTGCACCTCGTCATCATCGGTAGGATCGTAGTTTGACATCCGCCAACTCGAAGTCCAATCTCAACGGTAGAACCGCCTGCATTCATAACGTAGGTTGAACGGGGTTTCTCCCAGGCGTACTGAGGCCGCTTCCCTTAAGCTTCGGGTTCGAATTCCATGAAGGATGGATCGTTCATGTTCTCTACCCGACTGGCCATTTAGTGGTAATCGACCGAAGCAAATATGATGGATTCCCAACCTCTCAAAGAATGCTGTTATCTCGATGTTCTAAATTGTTGTTGCGGTCGTAAATACAATGCGACGGGTTAACCTAAACTCAAATTATTTGCTTCCAAATAAAGCTTTCGACATCCGTCTGGTTGGTAGTTGTTAGCTCTTTGGCCTCAACCCACTTTGTGAAATAATCGAGCAGAATGAGATGATTTCATGTCTCTGGCCGCTGGCCTGAATGACCGAGGAGGTCAATTCCCCATCAAGGTAACGTGGAAAGAGGCTCACTGCAGTGGACGTTACTGGGGGCATTTGATTTGTTCGGTCACCGCAATTAGCGCAACGGTCGCATAAACTCAGTATAGTCCTTTCTGAGGGCTGTGAGTATCCTCGCCGTAGATCTTCTAGATAACAATCTTCCAAATTCACAGATTTACAATCCAAAGATGCATCTCCTTCATCACATATGCAACCATCGTGGTTCCGGGCGATACAACGAGCTGCTTTCGAGTAGTATGTACGATTTACAATTATCTAGCAACAAGTGCGGCATGTAGCAGCCTTTTATGCTTAAGACGCCTAGCTTCATTCTTATCAAATAAGAAGAGTTCCATCCGCCAAGTAATCAACCGTCGATCCAATCGGGCTCATCGTATATAGTCAATTTCAAGTACTTCTATGGCAACGATGAATACTACTTCAATAGTGCATAGCTGCACAGCCTTGTCATAAGGTAGCGCGCCGCAATTTTTTGAGAGTACATCCGCACTCATTGAACTCCGTGGAATATCAACTCGACTTCTTCGAATTTTCAGTTAGCCAGTTGTATTCCATCCCTATACTTCACTCAAGTTTTCGACATGGCGGCACATTCTTCATTGACTACTGACCACTACTTGGGAATCACTAACCACCACTTTCTTTGCAGCCCATTCAGCAGTCAGCCCCAACCCCCCGCAATCAGGCTCCCATACTCAAAGATCATTGTCAGAGCTTCAAATTCTAACATATGAGGCATTGAATGCTGACGCCATCCGTGTACGTGAATACTCCGCCATTTTCCTCCTTGTTAGATCCTCCATCCACTTGACGCAAGTCTCATCATCCGACGACTTTATTTTTTTCTTTGTTTTGACGCTTCTTCTACAGCTTGCACGGGCTGCATTCGGCAACAAAGTCTACTAAGGCCCGACTCCTTTAATTGCCGGGTCGAGGCTGGTATTCAATGTCAAATTCTCCCAAATCGACTACCCATTTGACCATTCCTTCCGCATAAATTGCCTTGGTGAAAGATAGTTCTAGTGGTCGGGTCGGTACACAATGATCGCGACTCAAAAATAAGGTTTCAGCTGGCGGCACAACACGTATGCAATTTCAATCGTTTGATAACGCCCTCGCTCTCAAGTAGCACTCGACCTACATAATATACGGGTCAATATTATCCTTCTTCACGAGCAAGATTAAGCTTATCGCATAATCGGACACGACTATGTATACGATCAAAGTCTCTCCCGGCAAGTGGCTTCGAGGCAAGTGGTGGTTTGACGGTTTCAACTCCTCTAAAGCTTTTTGATACTGGCCCATTGGAAATTTAGATCCCATAATTTTGAAAAATGGTAAATCTTTCCCAACTCTCGCTACGAACGAAAGTGGCGGCGAATTTCTAGTTAGATCTGTGAACTCTTGATAAATTTTTATGTGCTTCATTCAGGATCAGCTCGAATCTGTAATATTAATTTCTATCCCCTCGACTTATCACAGCGTAGCTTCCAAGAACTTTCCGATGTCAATCGAATACACATTTTTTTGGGTCGATTCTTAGCTTGTATTTTCTCAAGCCTCAAGAGTTTCGTAAGTCTCGTCCACTTTTGCTTTTGACAAGCATGTCATCGATGTATATCTCCACGTTTTCACCCGATTTGGCCTTTCAACACCCTATCGATCATACGCCGTAAAGGTCTAGATTTTTAAGATCGAAGCGCATCACAACGTAGCCATGTGAAAGCCGAACTCAAAGTGATGAAAGATGTCTTTTCAATATCTTCCCCGATCCATTTGGATCCGATAGTACCTTCAATGCATCGACAGTCGAAACTTCAACCCAAATGGGCTGAGTCGACTTGGCTCGAGATCGGGAACAATCTTAGGACAAGCTTTTACGGCGTCAGAATGACAGACATACGCCCACCGGCTTTTACCAAAACAACATTTGCTACCCGTCATTACCACGCATCCAAACTCAATTAAATTTTGTCTACCTCTTCCCCGACGGCCGTGATCTTCTCAGACCTAAGTTTCTCTTCTTTGCTTTAATGTTTTGCTTCAGATAAACATTCAACCGATACAGCTTGCTGCACCTTTCTACTCAGTATATTCAGGGAGCAAGTTTAATACATCAACAAACTTTCAAGAGCGATCAACCGCTTCCTTGCTCAAGATCCATATTATGTATGATTCTCATGACTCTCTCCGGTTTTTCCAAGTCAAAAGGTACTTCTTCTATTTCATCTTGGGGTTGAGGGTGTCTATCTTCATACCCCTGCACTTCATCTTCAATGTCTAAAGACCTCCAAATGCATTTATCTACTGGGGTTTCTCAGGCTCTACTTTTCGTAGGACTTCTGAGTCCTTCATCATCCGATGAACTGCCTCTCTCTCACTTTGATGGAATACTCATGGTCTGCTTCGAGGCTGCCTCTGCCCATCCTCGGCCTTGACTTTTTGTTTCAATCGTTTCTTCATCAATTCAAATAGCATTCTCGCTTATCCTTTGTTTCACTTTCAGCATTCCTCTCCTTTGAACCTTTTAACTTCACACTCCTGTATTAACATGAGCTACAACAGCCCTGAACTTTTGGAGGGACGGTCTACCGAATATTGCGTTGTATGCAAAATATGGTAAGTCAACGACTAAGAAATCAACCTCATGGATTGCACATTTGGGGAACTCGCCCAGCATCACTTCAAGTCTGACTTTACCTATGGCTTCCAATTCATTTCAAACTTATTAGCGTGGATCTTATTAGGTTCCAAACAGGTTTCTTTTTTTCAATATGTCAAAGTGCTGGCCGTTATGATATCAAGACTACCCCGTATCTACCTAATTCATCTCACAAGGTAATTAGATATGTCGCCAAATCACTCATGGGCCATCAGGACTTCCACTTTCTCCATATCCTCAAAAATTGAACATTAAAGCGTGTACGACCTTTGGACGGTCTCCGTACGTTATTTCTTCTGCAGTTCTCCGCTGGGTTTGAGGGAATCACTACCTCCGCGACGCCTTTAATAGTATATTTATAACCCTCGCAGCGGTGACTCCTTCTTGTCGACGTGCCTTTTCGCTGCTTCTCTCACTTCCTTCGACCGACAGAGTTGTCCTCGGGTGCAAAATTTCTCTTCCATGTTTGATTCTCCGAATGGCTGTGAATAACGGTTGTTGTCGAAACGGTCATAGCGAGACGTATTTTCATCGACATCCCCGGATATAGTCCTTAAGCGTATCTCGAGAAACCAAATTCTACCTCTTCGTTCTTACAACTCTCGTCGGGCCGTGATCCTTGTGGAAATCGATAATATGCCTGATCCCGAGTTGGATTCCCTTTTATAGGCCTGTCGCTGTGAGGATTTTCTCTTCTCAATCATGCCTGCACTTCCCCAACGATGAAGTAAAAGTGAAGTGGCGCTCTAGTCGGCGTGTCATGCGAAGTCTCCGTCAAGGTCCCATAAGAACCTAAATCTGGCCATGAAGCTTCTCTTCTTTTTCGATTCATTCTAGGACAATTGGCCTTTACGATCCTCAGAGACATCATCAAGGCTCTTTTGAATTTCATTCTCTTAACAGAATAAGCACATTTCAAGATTTCGTAGAATGTTATCTGTCAAATCTTGGTAAATAAGGCTTCCGAACTCATTCCACTTCAAAAGCTTCCAATGGCAAGTTTCACTAATGTTTTGACTTCTACATGTCCGATCAGAGTCTTTTCAAGATTGGAATCAGTTCGACAAACTCTCAAAGTCTCATTATTCTTTTGACGATCCTCTATTTAGGATGACTTTACCACGGTCGGCCGGCCTCTCATGCCGAAATTGAATGAATAATTCACCTGGGCTTGTCAAAATTATAAATTAACCTGCCAGACGGTACTTATCATACCAAGTCCTCCCACGGCCCTCCAGAAGAAATGGGAAGGTCGCACAATACCGTATCTCTAACATTCCTGCACCCAGAGCTCACTTGTCTCAACACCATTATACTTTGGAAGGACCTAAGATCCTTATTCCTTTCCGTGGTCATAACTTTGACCACTTCAAGTACCGCTGAGTCGGGCTCTATCATACTATCGACCGCAGTTCTTCTCCTAAGTAAGATCCCTGCATGTAGTTTCAAATTTTACGACACGCTTATCCGTGACGCTTGTTGCGACTATAGGAACTACAACTGAGGTGTCAGCGAAGGCCGCTTTTAGAAGACGCTGGTCCATACGCCCTCGATTTAGCAATGAACCATCCGGGACCACTCTCTCCATACCTTCGGGGAGGGGTACGAGATCTCTCTCCCGCCACCGCATCTGCCTCATCACTTACTTTCACCGACCTTGCTCGACCCCGAGGGCACTGTAGCAAGTTCTGGCTGCTGACGCATGGTTCCAATGAAACCTCAGATAAGCTTTTTTCTTCTACCACCCTAGTTATCCCATTGATCGTTGTTTAATTCACCTCAAATAGACGGAACTTTCACATAGTCTGAATCCCTCAAGCGCCTGGTAAGAGCTCTAGAGTTTCCGGTGGTCTCTACTAAGACGACGGGCGTAACTTGCTCCTATTCCTCAGGTGTCGGAAGTCCGGGATTGGGACAATGCCTGGGCCGAGGTGTCAGCTTCCGGCTGGGACCGCGGTTCCCAAGTTTCTTCCTCGGTCAGTTTCTTTAGTAAATCGCGGGCGGGGCACCGCTTTCCTTCAGCTTTTTCTCACTTCAAAGAATTTGATCAAATCTCAAAGTCAAAAACAATTTAGTTCGCAATGGATCCAAGCCCTCAATTTAGTACTCGACGCTGCTCCAACTTAACCCACCCGATAGCAAATAAACGTGCTCAACTCGAGCCCCACGGTCGGCGCTAAATTGCCGAGAAAACGTGGTATATTTACCTCAAGAACCAAAGTCCTCTGACACTGTCTGGCTACCAATCCAGCACTCAGGCTATCTAGTCTTCAACTTTTCGAACAAGTGACTCCTGTGGGTATTTTCCTGGGTGGTCTCCGATGCCTAAGTTAGAAATTAGAGACCTAAGCGCATCCCAAGACCTAAAGTGGAAATAAACACTACATCGATATCCGAATAACCTACAGTAGTCAGGATATCTTTTGATAATGGCGACGTTACTCTCAAACTCACGCGCATCCATAGGCTATGAATATAAGGTGCTCGGTGTCGAATGTGTCAAGTCTACCCATGGCGATTTAAATATGTCATCCGACAAGATATAAACGTGTCACCGCGGTTTATAGTATCAGCGTGTGTAGGACCCGACCGCTCTTTTAGAAAATAGCTGAAAGACCTACACGGCTTAAGCTATTAAAAATAACATAGTAAGATTTTAATATATAAATATATATTAAAACCTTTAATTCTTTTCTCAAAATCTAATCCGTTTTCCTACTGAGATGTGAGTCTATATATGGGGAATGTGAGTGTAGACGAAACTTATAATTATTCAATACGGGACGTGTCCATTTATACAAGTCATCTGATGAGAAAGTTAGTGGTTTTTCCATTACGGTATATTAGAGTTCGCCAACACCATATCCATGGCTTTTCCTCCTCTCTATTTACCATTTTAGACTCCATACGATCCCATTTCGAACGAACAAGCATTATCATATGTTGATATCCATAAACTACATAACAGTTAAATGAAATCATTGCATAGTTTCCTCTGGGGACATGTTGAATGTCCCTTCTCACCATTATTAATGTCGATCAAATTATTCCTTAACAGCCCCAAATCGAGTCAAGGATAGATCATGTCAGCCAAGCCCCTACCTACATCAAATAGGCGCTGAACATACCAAAGTGAGTGACCATCCCACAAGCCGAGCAAGCAGTTCCCCTGAGCCCACCCAACACCTAACTAAGTCAGGAGACACGTTACTAAGGTCCCTACAACAAGTCAACTGTTTGCATCGTTCGATTCTACTCTACATCTAAGACTGGCCATGCCACTAAGCCCCTAATTTAATACTACGACCTCGGAGCACTTCTACATATTTGTCATAACGAGGAATCACCACCCATGTAGAGCAAATAGCCTCTAACAAAGATCGTGGAAGACATGGCTAAACATATGCAACGTCAGAAAGTCTATCTCCATTACTAAGAGAGAAGTTACCTGATCATTGTTAATCGGACGTTAGCTATGTAGCTTCTAGCATTGGTGACCATATCTCCTCGCGGGCACCTAATACCTCCAAAGGCGTCGAGACACCTCTCACCCCACTATATCAAGTTTCAAGCACGCCCCACGGACTACAACGAAGACGGGTGATCGCCAGCCACGCATTCAACCGAAATAATTATACCGCACAACTGTGGAGTTTCATTGGGGGCAAATGAAGGTACCCAAGACGCAAGTTAAACCTCATTCCTATGTCAAACCATACAACCCAAAGTTCCAACAACCGATGGTATTAGGATCCTGGGCAAGATATCACAAGACTTCATAGAGACACGCAACCACGTTGAACCCGCGAGATCATACGGTCAAACAAATTGGCCCGCCCACTAAAAAGGAATGCATTCGAGCGTACACAAAGCAGAATCGACTATCGACAACCGGGCAATAACTAGAAAACAGTTCCCTCGACCTGCTTTCTTCAACACTGTATGACAAGTAATGACAGCCTAACTCGGTGTTAAATAATACTAAGAATCCAAATACCGACTACATCAACTGAGGAGCCTAAGCTCCAAATGTAAAAGACAAGCTCTCAACTTCCGCCATCAAGATGTGCATATGGGATTTAATGGATTTCAGAAGAGCATCCCGCAGGGGATACTACCGAAGGCCTTCGAGCCTATCCACCGTGAGTTAACATGATATTGAGTCGACTATAGCAGAAACAAGTGGGAAGTGGCACCGTATCCCAAAGAATACCCCTATAAAGCCAAGTACGGTGCAAAGAGATGTAGGAAGAAATCAAGAAGAAGTATGCCCATGCCATAACTTGGGAATCAACTAAGTTCTCTTCAAGACTGCTTAACAAGTAAAGAGATGTATTTAGTGGCTTAACTCGGGAGATAGCAAACGCCTCATTAATCGAAGGAAACGCAAGCAAGCGAGTACCCCTTTTCGACATGATCCCCCTGATGCCTGAGGAGCTGCTCACACTGCTGATCGAACTACCTGAACCCAAGCCGCCCGAAAGAACCCAACAAAAGCACAAAACTAGATTGTAAGTACCATCGGTATTAGGATATCCACAGAGAAGTTCTGCCTCGAGGGAGAAGGTCATGGACTTCGCCTCGCCAAGGAGCCATATTGGAAGAAGAAGTCTCTATCAACCACATAACCCGACTATCCTCAAGAAAGTCAAGTCAAAGTACCAGAGGATTTCTCTGAGAAGCAAAATTGAACCCAGGATGGCCGGGGAGACTACTCAAGCGATCTAACAAATAAGACAGATTTAGCTACGCCATGTAAATATTAGAGGTTAAAGACATCCTGAGGTGGGAGATCACCTCGTGAGGTGCTCCTAAACAACCCAGAGTTCCTCTGAGCCTCATAGTCACGCACGAAGACACGCGAGAAGCAAGATCACAACCACCGCCTACATATCCGGCACTCCATGATGTCAGCATGATATAATCGCTAGCGGACGGAGGATTAGTAGTGAACATCTCTACCTCCACACACTTAACCTGCTAGGCATCTCAAACAAAGCACCTTCGCAGACTCTGTCACGATACGTTTCCAAACTGGGTGAGGCCAATGAAATGCATGGTATCCATCCACCCGCGATAGAACCGAGACAATATCACGTTCCACATGATTGACTCCAAGGCCACCCACAACGCATCGGGAAGATCACGGATCCACAAAGAAGAATGTAGCATCTTCCAATCCTCCATCAATGCTCAAGATCGCAAGGACGCATACGTGGTGGACAATCAAAGAAGATTTAGAATTGCTTCACCATCAGCAGCACACTTCGGCCGATGCCAAGTTCTTATCAAAGTGAAGAATCAATAAATGGACAATGTACTCTGCTGAAGAGCTAAAGAGCCTAAAGCCGCTTAGCCAAACCATCCCACAAAGAGGAAGAAGTCATCAAAAGCACCAAAGGGTCACTACTACCACTCATCCCAAAGCGTAAAACGCGGCATCCACGACACTCAAAGGCTTCGACACCGTGCAAAGAGTTGTGATCGAGGACGGAGCGATGAACTTGCTGCTTCGCACTTATTCAAGACAAAGCATGACCCCTAATGCATGACAACTACTGGAAAATCAACACCGTGAGTCAAAAAGTCCGGGAAATGAGACTCAGCAGAAGTTCGGCAATAAAGGAAAATTCAAAAGCTCAATAAATGACTAGATACACCTCGCTCCTCCTAATCGTAGGTCATGATCAAGCAGGTTAAGAACTACCATATAACTGGTGCAAATCAAGAACCCTTTTTGCACCCTAAAGCAATAACACGGACAATAGTGTTCCAAAGGTCGGGGCAACCCAACAATTATGAAAAGGAGTCGCAGAATCGATTTCTGCTGTGTCGAGGAAAATACCAAGAACTAACCCACCCATATCCGCCTTCCAAATACTAGGAGAAGCCGTGAGAAGAGAGCGGATTAACCACCCCGCCACAAGGAAAAGCAGATGCATCACATGTACTCGAGGCGCCCGAGGTTTCGTGAGGAACCTGTGAGAGCCGCCACTTCGTGAACATAGTCGGCGAGAGGTCCCTGGCCGACTATTGCATTCTTAACAACCTCTGTGAAAGACAGCACTTAATTCGCATCGTGATCCCACAACGGAAAGATCACCTGAGGAAATCATAGACTAAAGTGCATAATTCGCGACATATACGAAGAACCCTACGGAGAAACGACGGAAAACCCGAATTGGGGCGACAGGTAAGCTCAAGATATTAAACAAGTACCTGCACAAATGGGTATACCGCTACATCTAGAGAACCCATGGAACGAGGTCGCCCAAAGAAAGACTCGAAGAAACACCTGGCCACCTCCAAAGTCGCTCCATGCACGAGGTCATCCAACATGAAAAGGACCTTTAAGAAAAATAGACTCTGGGATGCAATCGTTACATATAGCTTAAGAAACCCATGGAGATTGGACGGAAAACCGATCCTGCATTTAACAGTCAAGTCTCCAGATACGTAAAATACCCATTAAACGCGATTAATATATCTACGAACGACCCCGTGAACGAGTTCCGCCCGGCCAGCAAAGAGAACCAAAGTGGTCTGGCCAACCATCTACTTTTTAACAAAACGATGGATGTCACGCTAATAACGCCTAAAGACCTCGAAGAAGAACAAACGAGGCGACCTACGGTCGACCCCTCGCGTTACCACCTATAAAAAAACAAGACACCTCCTAAGCATGAGGATAAACTTCAACCTCCTTATAAAGAGGATAAACCAGAGAACCGTCTTAATCCCTCCCGCAGAGGTTAATCTTACCTATGTAGTCATTGAAGAAGAGAGCAAACGGTCTAACCTTCCTGTGCAGTGAAAGTTAACTTACCTATGTAACTCCCGAACACGAGTATGTTACAATCCTCCTCGGTTCAAGGGTTAAATTACCTGTAGAACTCCTAAGTATGAGTATAAACCCCGTCCAATTGCCCTCGAGATGAGGTTAAAGGATCACCTATCAACTACGTTTTGACTTAACTCCTATGGGTATGAGCCAAGTAAAATTCTAAGCTTGGTCACAACTCAAACATATCTTATGTCAGTTTCCTAAAGAAGCGGGACAAAAGACATACTAATAAACGAAGTACATGCAAAAAAAAATAGAAACAGTAAATAAATAAGATCAAAATTATATCTCAACAAAGGAGAGTCTGCTACAAACGTTAAGTAGAGAAAACAAAAATAAAGTGTGTCAAGATAAAGAGAAATGAACTAAAGGAGCCTCTAAGGCCGGTACAAAGACTCCTAAGTTTATACCTAGTCGCCACACACGACTCTCCGCCCTTTCTCGATATCAGCAAGCTCAAGCAAAATTACCGTCAAATTCTTATGTGACCGGTGATCACAAACTCTTGAACACACTGGCACCGCAAGTCCTACGCGTATATCTAACTCACCAACTCCCTCGTCTCAAGTAGCCCTCTCTCCCTGCATCACAGACGGTGGTACGAATAACGCCGATTTCTCCGTCTCACTGCAACTGAAGATACCGAAGTCAGCCTCGGATACCATAACATTATCATGAACCCTCGTGAGGAACAACACCGCACGGCATCCCCGATACGACGAGCTTTTGAGAAACAACCTTCAACTCTGCTACGACTTAAAATTTGTATGTTGAACCCTCCACAAAAAGAGCCTTCCAAAACAGCTTGGAGAATATGCATCGGCATCCCTCGTACTGTAGATAGTGAAAATTTAATTAATTTTAATTAATAAGATTCTTTTTCCCGATTTAGTAATTTAATTAATTTTAACTCATCACACGATTACATCGTGTTGATTAGTGGTTCACCAGATTTTAACAAATTCAACCTGTGAGTAGTAGGTTCCCTGGATTCAAGGACTCGGAGTATTTATTTTAGGTTAAATCAAGATTTTACATTAAATAAACCTAATTTTAAACCTATACGGCGGTTTCAAAAAATACGGGGTTTAACGCAACAAGTGGAATGTCGTGTCAATAAATAAATTATTCTTGACCTAAAAAGGCACCAAATAGGCGCCGAACTCCTTTTCTTAGAGGTTAAGTCATGCAAAATATCGTATTTGTCCGCATCATGCCTCAAAATCAATCTAATAAGATCATATTCCACCAAAATGGATCAACCAATCGAATCGCATCTAAAAGCCTATAAATACCCCTATAAAATAATTCATAAGTTGAAGGAGAAAAGTATAAAAAGGTGGAAAGTTGTAGAAAGTCAGCAAGAAGAAAATCACCGAAGATCAAGATTCCAACTGGGGACGATTCAAAGGAAAGTTAAGCTTGGGACACTCAAGCATCAACAGCGCCTCGAAACACGCCAAGAAGCGTGGACAATCTTGAATCTCCAACATCAAGACGGATAATCCCGAATCTCCAACATCATAAGGACAACTCAATCTCCACATCAAGGCGGACAACTCAAGCTCTATAAAAGTGGAGCTTGTCCACTTCAACAAGCCGTAGAAACATCACTGCTAAGGTCCCCGCACTAAATCAAGGCAAGGATAGATCAAGTCGTTGAAGCCCCTACCTTCCACATCAAATATGTGTCCGACCATATCAGAGGAAAAGGACTATCCCACAAGTTGACGGTAAGACGAGACGCCTACCCAACAATCTAAATCAAGCTAAAAGAGACACGCCGCTACCGCAACATGTCAAATCGTAGCTGTGATCGCTACCGGGCCCCCTCGCTTCACATCTAGAACTGCATACGTGACGCCGCTAAGGCACCGCTGTCAAGAAACCCAAACTCAAGCCTACACGGTTCATTCAAATTCAACACACCGAGACAAGGCCGAAGATCCAGCGAACACATATCCAAGCATTAATCGCTCCACCACAACGACATATCCAGTTATAGCGGTCGTTGTCCACCCAATTCATATCCCATAAAGCAGGTCAAGATCCACCAACCAACATATCCATCCAAGCTGAGTGATCCAAGCCCCACCACCAAGACATATTCATCCAAGCCGAGGTGGATCCAAGTCCCATCCGCCTATATCTCAAGGATCATAAATCCAAGACAAAGATCACAACCACACAACCACACGGATCAACGTCATTAAGCACCGGTTCGACTATCCAAGGTCAAAGGCCAAACTGGCCCCAAGCCCCGCCCAAACACATATCCAACTCAAGCACCTGCCTCAAACCAAAGAAGAAATTTATATCAAGTCAAGTCATATTGTGACGCCAAGATATCGTAGGGAGATAACTAGACCGATACGATCCAACCGTTTGATAAACTTTTCTTTATACCAAAGAAGATTTTCCTAAAAGAGTTTTATTATTCAGAACACATATAAATAATAAAATATTTCTTCGGCGATACAATTATTATTCATAAAACATGTTCTATTACTTGATAACTGCGACATAACTACTTTTATATTAGTGGTGATTAATTATTTTAAAATTTAAAAATATTTCTTCATTAAAATTTAAAAATATATACGGAGTATAATTCTTTATTAATTACTATCCCGTAGCTTCAAAGATTCAAGCAATAGTATTTTTTTCTAACGATAGAAATTACAAATTACATACGATATCAGACATTAATTAAATTCTAAAAGCAAGAATGAGCCTAAGATCTAGCACTAGGAACCGAACCCGAATTTTTGATGAAATTCATCGGGTACCATTAAGTTATTAGGCCACGAGTAACCAATAGTATGTGAAAACGGAAATTAAGGAGAGACACCTGTGATTGTTATTTGGGCACATATGTGATTGCACCAAATAATGATGATTCATTCTATTCTTATTAGGCGTCTTGATTTTTATTATAGATTCCAGTTAAGAAATCCATGCATTCGTCATTATCACAAGAGTTTTTGTTTTGAAGTATCAAAATATTGACTAACTTTGCGTTCATTTAAAGAAATATAAAAAGTAAGGTATGTATACTTTTTCAAACATTGTAGGGAATTTAGGTATTTAGTATGAAGAGGAAGGTTAGGAAATGAAACAGTATCATGTACTCCATCCATTCTAAAAAGTATTTTTAATATAATTTACAATTTGGATAATTTGCTTTACAAATTTTGAATACTTACTGGTAAAATCAACATTCTTAAGGCCAAAAATTCGAACAGAAAAGGGAAGAAATCTCTCCGTCCTACTCTTGTAGCTGGGTTCTTTTGAATGAGATTTTGAGAAGAATTATAAAGTATATTGTTACGTATGTGTGTTATTTATTATTAGAAATATTAAAGTGACTCACATCGAATAGATATGAAGGCCATGTTTGGTTAGGAAAGAAATAAAATAGATCATGTAAATATATTTTATTTGAATTTTTCTGTTAATAATAGAAATTACAAACTATTTAATTATAAATTTTGATCTAGTAATGGAGGACTAAGGCTACCATAGATAATGATATGAATTACAATTATCAGATCATATTTTTTAATATTTGTGACCTGACTGCCCCATTACTCTAATACTTTTTCGCAAAATTTTTGCTCATAAAATAGGAGCACTGTGGTGAAGCTTAAGTTGGAGTTGAAACCTTCAATTCATAACGTAATCTAACCAAGGTCTTGTAAAATATTGAATCAAAAACCTTTTTGTTAGTGACATTCTCTAGTTGTCGATCGGCTACAGTCATTGGTATATCTTAATTGAGTTAGGTGCATCATATTATGATAGTCGACATCATCTCGAATTTACTCCTCGCTAATCAGACAAGATTTTGATGTAAACGAAATAGTCATCCATATGTTAGCAAGGAAGCACCTTTTCTAACTATCCACGGAAGTAACAAAGAATCAACAACAACAAAATTAGTCCATGCGTATTTCCCTTCGTGATGAATATTTCAAATACGGAGTACACATTCATAATCAAATAATGATTTAGTAAGATAAATTGCATATGTTTAGTAATAACGATCGAATGCTTTCTATGTCACCACAATTTAAAATTGCACTATCTTTAAAAATAAAGGAGTAGTAGAATATAGATAATAATATATATACAAGCTATGTCGTAGAAGTAATAAGCTAGCTAAACAATAAAAATGTCAGAGACTCCCAAATTTATCAAAATAATAACTAAATTGATTAATATGAATTAATCAAATTACTAAGAGTCACCCAGAAAAATGTCACATGGCCGACAGTTCCCCGATTAAAACCCTAAATTCAAATCAAACCAACAATCGAAAAGGTGGTTCCCCAAATCAAGCCCCCGGAATTAATCGGTTAAAATAAGGGTTTCTACATTAATTAACCCTCAAATCAACTCAAAATAGGTTCCCGAGAAACAATGATTAATTTTAATTAAAGTTGGGGTCTCGAAACCTCTAATTTTATTTATCAAAATCACCATAAAGAGTATTCCAAAGTTCACGTGCTCAAAATGAAAATCTCAAACCGTGGAGGTTTAAAATGAAGACTCCTTGCTATGTGTTCAAAATCAAGATCATTGTGTACATGAGGTTCAAACGAAGACTTCAAAAGCTTATGCTTGCCTCAAAATCAAGCATCTAAAGATCTGTGGTCAATATGAAAATATTTTGACCTAGAAAGAATCTATAACCTTCTTTTTATATGAAATAGGTGCTCATTTCTAATACTCTACCACCAAGAATTCCACATTATCTCGGCTGCCTGTATATACCCCCCCTGGGTCGAAAATTCCATGAAAACACTACGAATACCTACAAATATTCCACCACAAAATATACACACAAACCCCCGAAAAATAGATAAATACCTCGAGATTTTCTCTAAGCCACCACCAAACACATGCGGCCGGAAAAAACACCTCGAGGTAGCCAAAATTGGCGCCTGAAATTAAGAATTATTCCACAAACACCACGCGGCTAACGCCAGAGGCTGCCAAAGAAGCAGCCCTTCAACACTTGGCTTCCTACCACTCCATACAGCCTCGGCTCGGAGTCCTATCACAATTCAAGGTCATATCGGTGCACCAAGTCCCACCAAAGAAAATAAGCTTATCCAAATACCAAGTCCCACCACAAAGTAAGACTGAGCGCAGTCCGCATCAGCCTCAAGTCCATCGCTCAGATATCTATCCACGCTTCAAGAGCTTCTATTTAAATCCAAATCAAATCCAATCAAGTTAAAATCAAGCTCAAGTCAAATCAAATCAAATCAAGTTCAAGCTCATAACAAGCTCCTATCGTCTCTATCAAATCAAATCAAACTGCCTAAGTCATGTTTTATCAAGCTCAAATCAAGCTGCTAAGCTTCTATCAAGGTCAAATCAAGTCATGTCAAGCACCCAGACATCTCAAAATCATTAGCAACGCTAGTGGACTCATAGTTTGGACAATGATCCTCTTCAATTTGATAAAACACGTACACCGGAAAATTTTCCCTACAAGGCTTATTTAAAATCTTAATGTAATAAAAATTATCATAAATAATAAAAATTCCTCGTATCATAAATAATAAAATTTTCTTGCACATAATGTTAGTTTCTCAATTATTAAAATTTACAAAGTTTATTTAAAATCTTAATATAAGGCATTCATCTTTGATTTAAATCAAAATTATCATGTACATGTGTAAATTACGTTTGAAATACCATATTTCATCAAATGTTGGGTTAATGTCATAGATGATGATCATCTATGTTTACCTAGTTTCATCAATCGATTATATATGTTTCAAAATGATCTAGTCGATCACAGCTCTTTACAAATGACACATCACCTTTTCCTCAATAATTTTTCCATTTAATATGCCGTTATCGAGTCATATGGACTTAATCTAGGCATTTTGTCCGATTATAATTTTTTTTGAAAATGGTTAATTGTAGTGATAGTCACATACATTTACATAATATCATCAATTGATCACATATTTTCCAAAATGACCTAGTCGATCACTTTTCTCTTAATATCATCAAGTGTTCAATCCAACGCTCAAGTTAACTTTTTCGTCAACTCACCATCGTCAAGGTCACGTGACCTCCAAGTGACATATTTTTGAGGTTATTTTTAGAAAACATAAAAACGAAAAAAGGAAAGAATAAAAAGAGAGAAAAAAACCCCATATTCGACACATACCCCGAATCAGTCATGATGATTTTCATTGATAGTTCATTCTTAACCTTTTCCTTCAAATTTTCCAAACCATTAACCTACAAACTCTCCAAAATATCACGATAATACTTGTATACAAGAGAAACAACCACCAATATTCCAGATCTAACCCATGAAAATGGGCGTTGCCCAGGCAAATGATAACCTACGCAATAGGTCGGGTCCAAGTGTCGATCCAAGGGGGATTGCCTCACCCAGAGCGGACTACCCGACAATCTCAAATACGGTCCAGGGAGAAAGCCTAATCCGAAAAGGTCCACTGCCGCCTGTTCAAGAAAGAGACACCATCGAATAAACCCGTGTTAAGAGCTTAAATTAAGGAGTTTATGTGAGCATTGGAAACCATAACGACTGAATTTTTTAATGAGCCGCAAGCCTTTATCACCGATAATAATGGTTATCAAGACTGACCTGAGGTAACGAAAAATCATTATAAAAGGTAAACTTTGAGGCAAATCAAGTAAGTTCACTTTGATATCCAAAAATCTATCTATAGAAACCACACTCTCTCGATTTCTTACTGACTTGATCGTCGGAGTGTTTATGGGCGGACTTTCAGTCATTGTTTTTTGGCATTTCCATTTGGATCAAGACGTCTCAAGGCACAACTTGAAAGACTTGTCATATGGTCCACTACCAAAACCGAACTAGGTTTCATGAGATAATTTTGGATGGAATAATATATTGATTTATGAATTCATGAATTACACATGTGGAAGTATTTATACATAATAACAACCCAATGATTAACCGCGTCGTATCCACGTGGCGCATGATATTAATTTGCGAGTTTCTATACATCATGTCTTAGTCCATGTAAGATTGCACAAGTATTTCGTTATGTATTCCAACTTTTAATGAAGCAGACGGTCGTAAATAAACATCGAAGAGGGACAAAGATATTTCGTGAAAATTTGGCGCTCTTTTACGGGGTTAAGCAATCAAGTAATTGATACCTAAAAAGGAATATCGACCGAAATTAGAAGATTCACATGTCTATTTTATAACGACAAGTATCAAAGCCTTTATTCTTCTTGAGATGGAAAGTTTTATTTATTGAAGTTCTTTCCCTAACCTTGGATGTGCCTACAACCATAAATAGGCCTTATATGCATACCTAGCCGACTACCACTTCATAATATATTGTTTTGCATTATTTTGCGACTAAAAAGATTTGAGAGAGTTTAATTTTATTTGTAGGCTGAATGTACGGAGTTGTTCTATAAAATGCCTTTAGATTGTACCATTATTGTTAACATCCTGTGACGATAGTACTTATTCATCACGATAGGAGGAGAATAGGAAGAAGCAGAATGCGGAGCAGTCGTATAAGTCCTTGTTTGTAATTCTAAAGATCTAGTAGATCCATCATCAGCTCTTGTCCCCGCATTAGATGCACATTGAACTCAAATGGGTTACCATGTTGTTAAAGTTATTTACTTTATCTTATCATGGTTTTATTTGTTCACGTGGTAATGCGAAAGTTCATGACGCCAACAATTGTATCATTAACCGCTTAACCGCGCAACACCATACTTTCAATCGCATCGAGCGGGCACCCAACGCATAAGCAAGTAGACGGTGTAATCATTCGAGTATGGAAGGTTTTAAGGAAGGAGGGTCAATTACTCGACCACTACTTCTCGATGGCTCTAACTACTCTTACCTAGTGCAAAGATGATCAGATTCCTCAAGTCTATCGACACAAAGACTTGAAAAATATTACAGGTAGACCGGATGGACGGCACCAATTGGTACCAACAATAATAATATGGCAACAAGAAATTAGAGGCTGTCAAAGGAGAAGAGAAAGCAACACTAAACAAAAAGCTTCCTCAATATTATATTTAATATTATTGATATCAACGTTTTCAAACTTATCAAACACTTGCATCACATGGTTGCCTTTGGAAAACTCGAGGCAAAATTCTAATAAGAAACTTAGAAGGTACGTATGTCAAGGCTCCAAAAGTTGACAATTCGATTCGAAACCTTGAAGATGGAGGAGGATGAATCTATAGCCTCGTATAACAACAAAATTAAGGACATTTCTAATTTCAGACCCTTCCAAAAGGTTTGCTCACGAAGTCACGATTATTTGATTTAAGCTCAAGATTTGTCAATCATGGGTAGACGAACCGATTAGTAACTGAACACTTTTGAAATTTCACTACGATAGAAGTCAAGCAAAGTAAGAAATGAATTTGAAAGTTGCCTCTTTATCATGTGGATTTATGATGATCTTGAAATTATAAACATGCCGGTAATGAAATTTCAACAAGTCTCGAGAGATTTAACAAGAACTATGTTGGAAATAACTTTCCACCTGCTACTGACAAAGGGAATAACAGGTGGAAGAAACTAGGAAATCAAGGAAACTATGGTACTAGTCAACCTGATAAACCAAAGGGCATTCTGAAAGAACCCGATTTTTTTTTTTTTATTCAAGTAATAATTGAATATTGCCCTACTTAAAACAAACTCGAACTAGACAAGTGTATAGCTAAATAGTACTCATCTTTTCCCTCCTAGCTAAGAAACGACACGACACCTCGTGCTTGACACCTCCTACTTGCTTAATGCCACCTCGTGCTTGCTTTATTTTTCTTCAAGGCTATGCAAACTCATTTTAATCTACTTATATCAAGAAAACAAGAAAAACACAACCATTTTTCTCCATTAGGGCCGAAATCCTCCTCCCCCTCTTCCTACAAAAAAGTTTGCCCTTTTGCGGGTTATTCTCCTCTTTAAATCATAATCATAAAGTAGGGCTTAAGTTTCAAGAAGTAAAAGGTTGATATCGAATTGTGTGATTGAAGTAGAAGAGTTGTTGATATTTGGCTTGACTGTAGGTGAGTACCTTTATTTCAAGTTTATAATCTTTCATACATTATGAATACGGTATTATATATGCAATGTTGTAAGTGAATAACTATAAAAAGAATTAAGTGAGTATGTCATAATGATAATTAATAAGGTGGATATATATATAAATTTAATTATTGAGATGAGATTTAGTAAATGTGATTTTGATTATATTAGCGTAATATAACGGCAATAGTGTATATACGCAGAATGTGTCATCGAACTAATTGATCAGATTGAAATTATATTAATATCAATATACGAGATATCGATATTAATGAAGTTAAGATATTACATGAATCGACTATGTATGGGTAAAGAGTTACTGTTATACACAATTGTTCACGAGATTATATGTGTTTAGCTTTTAAATGCAAATTTTAATAGAAAGGAATAAATCAATTGGTTGATAACATTAAAAGTAAAAGGATGAAAATACTGAAATGAATTATTATGTGATATTGACGTGAATATAGATGTAACGACCCGCCTGTGTCACCCACCTATGCTGGTAATCATTATAACTCAACACCGTAGTCATCATACTCGACGTGACTAATTTAGTTTAAAGAACGTGCTTTATCCAAAAATTTGATTTTACAATTAAATTTAGAAAAACAGTTTTTAAAATTTATAATCCATCAAGTTGGATATTTAACCAACCAACCTATATATATACAACATATCTCAAAAGACTGCATGCCGGCAAAGTGCTAAATCGGTAGTAAATACCATATCTCGAATACAAAATAATTGCCGACAAGGCTAAATTCTCAAAATGAAATAACAATCAAGAAAACGTCGATATCACAACAAAACGGCATCACAGGATCCTCAACACCCTGACGCCACCTAGCCACTCCTGAATATAAACTCTCAAACAACAGCTTAACCCTGCACAAATGAAATGCCGCCCAAAAGTGAACAGGTGTGTCGCTAAGCTTAAGTGAAAAACTTAATACAGAAACTTGGCCATACGAACAACAATTAATGATAAAGAGTCAAATATGAATAAATACGTATATAATGCCAGGACTACAAAATAAGGCTATCATAAAATTCCAGCACGTCTGCATGTCACATATAATAAAAGCTCCATAAGGCACACCATCACCCGTAATAAAAATCATAGAGACTAACAACGACTATAACTCTAAATATCAAACCATCTATCTCTCATATCTCCACAACTATACCAACTCTAATTGCATATGCCAATCCGCCTACTAGAATGGACCAATACTAATAAACACCGCCTTTATACTCCTAGTATAAGGCCAATGCCAACAACGCACACAAAGAAAGTGGGTCATAGATAATCCCACCGCTCTATACCCAAAGATAAGTGCCAAACCTAATTTATACCCAAGATAAGGCCAAACCGCACTTTATACCTCAAGAGGCGCCACATATCCCGCAAGGAAGCGAGAGTCACTTAACCCCTAATCATCCCAACTATAGGGTCATATCCTAATACTGTCACCCAAAGCTCACGCATAACTCCAACCAACACCTCCCAACAACCAAGAGTCTATCTCAAACAATATCAAAGCACACAGCCTAAAAACGCTCTACAATCATAAAACAATCGTAACCGGCAAGTGCCAATATAAATAAAGAGCGCCGACAATGAACACGTAAATGCCGACAAGGCCACGTAACACAAGAACGTGAGTCGGGAGAGTTCGCTATTACTTACCTCAAACAAAATCTTCTAACGCCACACAAATGAATCACATAATCATACAACAACGCATACGTATACTATTTCACATAATCATATCACAATGACATGTTTCACACAATTTAAAGTAAGTACATAATGTAGCACCAAATGTAGATAAGACTACACTACTAGCTACCACAAAATTTCACAAATCACAATCACGGTAATCGCCCCTTTCCACGATCAACGCCTCACCAAAACACCCAAAAAGTACAATCAAAACCTTACTACTATACTAAGGCTCTAGAATATACATTACCAACTCTAAGGGAACGATTGCTAAACTGCCTAAAACAACGAATAAAGACAACGAAATAACAACCCCTGTTTGACACAACCCAATCCTACCCTCTCTAAAATTTCCACCTTATCACTTTAATATTTCAAATCAACTTATAAGTTATCCTATTAACCCTCAAGTCCATAATTAAAACCTACCCAAAATCTCAATTACAACTCAACTTACAAATCACACTTTCTCAACCTAACCCCCTCTAATCGATTATAAATCACAATTCTAACCTTACAACAACTACAATAAGGTCCCAATTAACTTCTACACATTTAATATCAAAAGTCAATTAACCTAGGAAAAAATCAACCGATCAATTATAAACCTCAAACAACATCTTAACTCATGAATTAATCCATTTATATTCATTATACTACCCATAACAAACGAGAAAACACAATTAAATTCAATTTAGCAAAGCCAACTAAAAAGTCAACTATGTCAAAACCAAGAAATATCCCAAAAGATTCGAATCCTCTTACCTTAATTCAGCAGCATTTACGGCGGAAGATATTTAACCACCCATCTTTGAGTTCGAAGAACAATCAAGAGAAATCTAAGAAAATTTCAAGGGAGGGAAGTGGGAAGCCCGGCCAAATAAGAAAAGTGCTAAGATATTTTGTGTTTTGCGAGATGATTTGTTATACAGTGGACGGAAGATATTTAAGAATAGCTTCGAGTCCCGCTCGGTTTCCTCGTTAATTTCTCCACTTTCGTGATTTCTAAATCTCAATGAAACCGATTCCAAATGTAACATTTCCATGACATAAACTACTACCATATAATACTGGCCTTGCATATCAACTCTGAATTATTTATACTATCTCCTGCTCCCACCAATCGACCGAATTTTTTTTTAACGTGAACGGTTATTACAATAGAATGTCAAGATTTATGAGGTTGAAGATAACATGATGATAAATGTGGAAAGGTAATGAAAGTTGATATGATGTTGAAGTCATAGATGTAATGATACGGTGGTTAATAATAAGGGGACGAAAGGAGTATGACGACAACTCGATCAATTAGATATTGTCATTATGTGTATCATATAATCTTATGGGTTGTGTACGAGATAATATATGTTTTGATAGGAGTAATGATGACAACTCGACCACCATAATGGCAGTAGCTTCAAATAATAGTATATGTGTCGTGACACGCTGATGGGTCAATTATACTTTCAAGTCATAATGGATAGTAATATGTGAAAAAGAATGGACTGAAGATAATAAATACGAGATATATATATTGATAAATTATCGAGGTATTAATTATATTTAGTGGGGATATTGAATCGTTAGTGTATTAACGCGATGTTTTGATATGGCCATATATTTAAAGTGGATATGATTTGTGTCATGGATTTATGACGGATATGTCCAATATTCTCGAATCAACGCTCTATAGGATCAACGTGGCTCCCAAATCAACGACACAAGGTCCGTATTTGTTAGAATCAACGACCCTGCGTCCGTATTCAATACGGAATCAACTAGCCATAAGGATTATGTGTGAACTCTATTCGGTAGGTTGATTTAGTGAAACGGGATATAATATCAGGGGCAGAATCGACCGAGGTTTGTGCGATATGCATATCGGTGGGGTAGCCTCGGGTTCAGACGAACAGGACGATATATAATGCCATAGAGACGCGTATCGTGGATGGACGTGGTGATTGTCTCGCATGTGGCCGTGTCCATCAAGCTTTATTGTGTCATGTGTAGCCCTCATCTACCGAATGTAGGTAGTGGAGAGTTGTTTGCCAGATAGCGTTAGTGTCATTATGTGACGTATCAATTATCTCGATGTTATAAAATAAGTTATTCATTATTATTGAAATATTTTGTAAGTTGATTATATTAAATCTGCTGAAGATATTAAACTCAGATCAAGAGTTCACTAGCTTTATATAATAATTATGATAAACAATGAAAGTAATTACCATGACTATGTGGATATTATATGTTTATATATGCCGTTGAATATCATTTATACTGGGGACCCTGAGTTGTTTATCGTTCAGAAAGTCGATTAAGCATCAATTATGACGACGAGTCTAGTAAATCATGACTGAGATTCGGGGCGGCTAAGTATATCCTCAACTGCCAACAGAAGGTTTGTTTATGTCAAAGCATATATTAAGAAAATGTGTCAGATATGATTTCTAAGGATTGATGGAATTATGAAGTATAATATTTGTTGTTGTCTAGACCATCCGGGCATAGTTATGTTGTATTTTTCCTTCATTCTTTTGGTCCAGGTTATATGGTGAACTCTAATGTTCAAGGGCCGCCAACGAATCCTTAACCTCGTGGCGGCCGACTGGGCGTACGTTACACATTCAATGAGAATGTGAACGTTATGGACACATTCAGGTGGAATGTCCCAACTGCTTAAGAAACCACTCAAAAGAACTACTATACAATTCGACCGACGATGACCGTAAGCCGAGGATGAACTGTAAAAGACTTCATGTTTCACTACCGGGGCTAGAACCAACTATTGATGACAACTCATGACGACGTATAACAACGTAAGCATTTATGAGGAAATGATGTAGAAGAATTACTTGAAACTACTAGTAGCTACACCAAATGGACAAAACTAACTATGACCTACAATTAAGGTCGAGGGCCAGATGCATCTCAAGTTAAGGAGAATGGTAAACTGACTCAAAATAAATGACATGATCGGAAACGGTGAGATCCAAACATGAATGCTAAATTGAAAGCTCTCAACAAGGGTCTAAAGATGATGAATTCTTGTACTAATATTCTTCAGGAAATTCATGCACCAATATTCTTCAAGATATTCTTCAGATTATTATTCAATTGCACTGCTGAACTAACCGCCAAAAGACATCCCAAGCAACTGTGAGGGTTACAAGAGGAGAAACAACTAAATATGGTAATACAATACATCGTAAGAATGGACATACTGAACCTTATGGTTACAAACTGTATGGACCCACGGTAAGGCATCAGAATTACAATACTTAGTGCTTAAAGAAGATGAACGATGTCAATCAGTTTCCTATTAATTCCTCAAGGCTACATCACACCTGTACTGACAAAGGGATGTCACCTCACATTTACGTGGAAGAAAATATGGTTCTACATGCCTCAAAGGAGATCATGTCACATTTAGAGATGGTGGCAAAGGAAACATTATTGAAAAAGGGCAATTGTGTGTTAAGGGGTTACCTCATCTAGATGATGTTTTTTTGGTAGAAGGATTGATTGTCAATCTCATTAGTATCACTAACCTGTGATTTACGGTATTTAAGGTATCGCCACAAAGATTGACGTATAAAATAATACCGGGCCAGGATCAAACCGCATGAAGTAGTTGTGTCTGGCCACCCAAGTTCCAACACTTCGATGGCATTAAGAACCCCAAAGGGAACGCGCTCGAGTGGTACACTAACTCAAGCCTTTATAGATAGCGTTGGGGTCAACTGAAAGTAAATTTTTCAATCGCTTCTTCGCAGGGAAGAGGATAGTTAGCATGACGGAGCTAACCGCTACCAAGTAAAGAAAGAAGAAGCTGCCATGCATCATCAAGAGACGGGAGAAGTCTGGAACTTGAAATGCAAAAGATAGGCTCTCGTGAGTCATCACCCATCAACATGTGTGTATTCGCACGATTGGGACCTCGCAGATACATGCAGGGAATACTTTCCAAAACCTTCGAGTAAATGCTGCACCCAGAGGTCACGCATTTAAGCTCAAGATTGCCGCAAGCAAAGAGAGACGCCAACTCGCTCCTCGCAGCCTCTTATTCGAAGGCTGAATATGAGCCAAGGAAGCCAAAGGAAGCTTCTAAGCTCAAAATAATGGCACATGTTGCGGACTTCTAAAACCAAGTTCTCCTTAAAACCAAAAAGCGTCGTAGGTATCAATTCGAAAGTTAAGGAACACTCACACTAGCAATACGTAACTGAACGAAGCATACTGAG
>JADFUC010000822.1:0-30968 GCA_019722365.1 Lithospermum erythrorhizon | reverse complement strand
TTAACTGTCGAAGTTTTTTTTTGCACGTCTCTACATAAAATATATGCGCATGTCAATATGTTTGTAGGAAACGCGATTTTATTTTATTTCTATTATTTTTAATGCCAAACAGAAATGTATTTTTTCCTATCCAACGAACTGCAGTTTTTTTCAAATTTCAATATTAGCTACTTCAGAAAACGCGATTCTTACTTTTATTTCAGACGCTCGAAGTTTATTGGCCAAAAATGAGAAACTGCATTTTTCCTTATCCGAACTGCTGGAGTTTTTTCAATGTTCCTCTCATTGTTATAATGATGGGTTCGAGATAACTGCCATTTATTTTATTTATCGCTCGAAGTCTATTTAGTCAAACCAGAAAACGGCATTTTTCCCATCCGAACTAACTGCTCGAGTTTTTCAATTGTTCCCTAATACAGCATTACCTAATGATGTTCTCAGGAGAAAACTGTTTATCTATTTTATTTCAGATGCCTCGAAAGTTTATTTGGGCCAAACGAGGAAAACGGCATTTTCCTATCCGAACGCAACTGCTCGAAGTTTTTTTCAATGTCTCTAATTCAAAGGAGCAATAACAATGACGTCAGAGAAAATCAAGCGATTCTATTTTATTTCAGACGCTCGAAGCTTATTTGGGCTACAAAACCAGAAAACGGTATTTTCTCCTATCCGAACGCAACTGTTGGAGTTTTTTTCAATGTTCTGCTCATATTAGCTTACCAATGATGTTCTACTAGAAAATCAAGAGATTCTATTTTATTTCAGACGTCAGCCTTATTCTCAAGCCAAACGAAAACGGCATTTTCTCCTATCCGAACGCAACTGCTGGAGTTTTTTTTTTCAATGTTCCCCTAATATTAGCGCATACCTAATGATGTTCTAGGAGAAAATCAAGCGATTCTATTTTATTTCAGACGCTCGAAGCTTATTTAGCTAAAACGAGAACGGCATTTTTTCTCCTATCCGAACGTTAACTGCTCGAAGTTTTTTCAATGTTCTCCCTAATATTAGCATACGAATGATGTTCTAGGAGAAAATCAAGTTTAATTCTATTTATTTCGTGCTCGAAGTTTATTTAGCCAAAACGAGAAAACGCATTTTTCTCCTATCCGAACGCGCAACTGCTCGAAGTTTTTTTTCAATGTTCCCTAATATTAGTTACGAATGATGTTCTAGGAGAAAATCACGATTCTATTTTATTTCAGACGCTCGAAGTTTTGGTTTAGCCAAAACGAGAAAACGGGTATTTTCTTCCTATCCGAACGCAACCGCTCGAAGTTTTTTTTCAATGATCCCGTAATATTAGCTGCATTTAATGATGTTCTAGGAGAAATCAAGCTTATTCTATTTTATTTCAGACGCTCGAGTTCATATTTGGGCCAAAACGAAAACGGTATTTTCTCCTATCCGAACGCAACTGCTGGTGTTTCTTTTTTTCAATGTTCCCTAATATTAGCATACACGTATCGATGTTCTAGGAGAAAATCGTTTATTCTATTTTATTTCAGACGTTTCGAGTTTATTTGGGCCAAAACGAAAACTATATTTTTCTCTCATCCGAACGAACTACTGAAGTTTTTTTCAATGTTCCCTAATATAAGTATTTATCGATGCTTCTAGGAGAAAATCGTTTATCTTCTATTTATTTCGGTCGCTCGAGTTTATTTAGCTAAAACGAGAAAACGCATTCCTATCCGAACGCAATCAGCTCTCGAAGTTTTTTCAATGTTCCTTAATATTAGCATACGAATGATGTTCTAGGAGAAAATCAAGCGACATTCTATTTTATTTCAGACGCTCGAAGTTTATTTGGGCCAAAACGAAATCCAGATTTTTCTCTTCCTATCCGAACGCAACTGCTCGAAGTTTTTTTTTCACGATCCTGCAGAATATTAGCTATTTAATGATGTTCTAGGAGAAAATCAAGCGATTCTATTTTATTTCAGACGCTCGAAGTTCATTCAGCCAAAAACGAGAAAAACGGCATTTTCTCCTATCCGAACGTTAATCCGTTGGTGTTTTTTTCAATGCCCTTAATATTAGCATACTTAACGATGCTCTAGGAGAAAATCAAGCGATTCTATTTTATTTCAGACGCTCGAGTTTATTTGGGCCAAACGAAAAACTAGTATTTTCCCTATCCGAACGTTAACTGTCGCTCGAAGCTTTTTTTTCAATGTTCCCTAATATTAGCATACGAATGATGTTCTAGGAGAAAATCAAGTTTATCTTGTATTTTATTTCCCCTCAGACAAGCTCGAGTTTATTTGGGCCAAAACCAGAAAAAACGGCATTTTCTCCTATCCCAAACGCAATCACCAGTTTTTTTCAATGTTCCCCATTATTAGCATACGAATGATGTTCTAGGAGAAAAATCAAGTTTATTCTATTTTATTTCAGACGCTCGAGTTTATTTGGGGCCAAACGAAAAACGGCATTTTCTCCTATCCGAACGCAATCCGCTTGGAGTTTTTTTTTTCAATGTTCCCTAATATTAGCATGCTACCTAATGATGTTCTAGGAGAAAATCGTTTATTCTATTTTATTTCGGTGACGCTCGAGTTTATTTGGGCCAAAACGAAAACGGCATTTTCTCCTATCCGAACGCTATCCGTGAGTTTTTTTCAATGTTCTAATATTAGCATACGAATGATGTTCGTTCTAGGAGAAAATAAAGCGATTCTATTTTATTTCGTGACGCTCGAAGTTTATTCAGGCCAAACGAAAAAACGGCATTTTCTTCCTCATCCGAACGCAACTGCTCGAAGCTTTTTTTTTTCAATGATCCCAATATTAGCTTACTTAATGATGTTCTAGAGAAATCGTTTATCTTCTATTTTATTTCTCAGACGCTCGAAGCTTATTTTAGCCAAACGAAAACCATTTTCCTATCCGAACGCAACTGCTGGAGTTTTTTTTCAATGTTCTAATATTAGCATAATGTAATGATGTTCTAGGAGAACAACCAAGCATTCTATTTTATTTCAGACGCTCGAGTTTATTTGGGCCAAACGAAAACGGCATTTTCCTTCTATCCGAACGCATAACTGCTCGAAGTTTTTTTTTCAATGTTCCCCTAATATTAGCATACGAATGATAGTTCTAGGAGAAAATCAAGTTTATTCTATTTATTTCTCAGACGCTCAGTTTATTTGGGCCAAACGAGAAAAACGGTATTTTCTCCTATCCAACGCAACTGCTCGAGTTTTTTTTTTCAAACCTCTGCATTATTAGCATACGAATGATACTCAGGAGAAAATCAAGCGACATTCTATTTTATTTCAGACGCTCGAGTTTATTTGGGCCGAAACGAAAAAACGGCATTTTCTCCTATCCGAACGCAATCCGTTGGAGTTTTTTTTTCAATGTTCCCCTAATATTAGCTTACAAATGATGTTCTAGGAGAAAATCAAGCGATTCTATTTTATTTCAGACGCTCGAAGTTTATTAAACGAGAAAACGGTATTTTTCTCCTATCCGAACGCTAACTGCTCGAAGCTTTTTTCAATGTTCCCTAATATTGTTAATATTCTAGGAGAAAATCAAGCTTTATCTCTATTTTTATTTCCTCAGACGCTCGAGTTCATTTGGGCCAAAAACGAGAAAACGGTATTTTTCTATCCCGAACGCAACTGCTCGAAGTTTTTTCTCAATGTTCCCCTAATATTAAAGATAATTTAACGATGCTCTTTCTGCGAGAAAATCGTATTCTGCTTATTTCACTTTCAGAGCTTATTTAAGCCAAACGAAAACGGCATTTTTCTCCTATCCGAACGCATCCGCTCGAGTTTTTTTCAATGTTCTCTATACACGAATCGATGTTCTAGGAGAAAATCAAGCGATTTCTATTTTATTTCAGACGCTCGAAGCTTATTTGGGGCCAAAACGAGAAAAAGGGCATTTTCTCCTATCCGAACGCAATCCATTCGAGTTTTTTTTTCGATATTCCCTTAATATTAGCTTACTAATATTGTTCTTAGGAGAAAATCAAGCGATTCTATTTTATTCTCGCATCGCTCGAAGCATTCAGCTAAAACGAGAAAAAACGCATTTTCTCCTATCCGAACGCAATCCATTGGAGTTTTTTTTCTTAATGTTCCTCTTAATTATTAGCATACGATGATGTTCTAGAGAAAATCGTTTATTCTATTTTATTTCTCGTAATGCTCGGAAGTTCATTTGGGCCAAACGAAAACGGTATTTTTCTCCTATCCGAACGCAACTGCCTGAAGTTTTTTCTCAACGTTCTCAATATTAGCATAATGAATGATGTTCTAGGAGAAAATCAAGCGATTCTATTTTATTTCAGACGCCTGAAGTTCATTTGGGCCAAACGAAAACGGCATTTTCTCCTATCCGAACGCAACTGCCGAAGCTTTTCAATGTTCCCTATTATTACATACTTCCATCGACGTTTCTCTAGGAGAAAATCAAGCTTATTCTATTTTATTTCCCTGTACTAGTTTATTTGGGCCAAACGAGAAAACGGTATTTTCTCCTATCCCAACGCAACTGCTCGAAGCTTTTTTCTCAATGTCTCTTAATATTAGCATACGAATGATGCTCTAGGAGAAAATCAAGCCATTCTATTTTATTTCGTACTTTCGTGTTTATTTGGGGCCAAAACGAAAACGTATTTTTCCTATCCGAACGCAACTGCTCGAAGCTTTTTTTTCAATAAATCTCTAATATTAGCATACGAATGATGTTCTAGGAGAAAATCAAGCGATTCTATTTTTGCCTGTGACGCTCGAGTTTATTTGGGCTAAACGAAAACGGCATTTTCTCCTATCCGAACGCAATCCGCTGGAGTTTTTTCAATGTTCTTATTAGCTACCAATGATGTTCCCAGGAGAAAATCAAGCGATTTATTTTATTTTCCTCAGACGCTCGAAGTTTATTTGGGGCCAAACGAACGGCATTTTCTCCTTATCCGAACGCAATCCGTTGAGTTTTTTTTTTCAATACCTCTAATATTAGCATACACGAATGATGTTCTCAGGAGAAAATCAAGCGATTTATTTTATTTCAGACAAGCTCGAAGTTCATTCTCAGACTAAACGGTAAAACTAAGATTTTCTCCTATCCGAACGCAACTGCTCGAGTTTTTTCTCAATGTTCCCTAATATTAGCATACGAATGATGTTCTAGGAGAAAATCGTTTATCTTTATTTATTTCAGACGTTTGAAGATTTAATAAAACGAGAAAACGGTATTTTTCTCCTATCCGAACGCAACTGCTCGAAGCTTTTTTTTTCAATGTTCCCCATTATTAGCTTTTCACGAATGATGTTCTAGGAGAAAATCAAGCGATTCTATTTTATTTCTCAGACGCTCGAGTTTATTTAGCCGAAACGAGAAAAACGGCATTTTTTCTCTATCCGAACGCAACTGCTCGAAGCTTTTTTTTCATCAAAATTCCTAATATTAGCTTACGAATGATGTCTTCTAGGAGCAAAATCGTTCATTCTATTTTATTTCAGACGCTCGAGTTTATTTGGGGCCAAACCAGAAAAACGGCATTTTTCTTCCTATCCGAACGCAACTGCTCGAAGTTTTTTTTTCAATGTTCCCTTAATATTAGCTACGAATGATGTTCTAGGAGAAAATCGTTGCATTCTATTTTATTTCGCACGCTCGAGTTTATTAGCCAAACGAGAAAACGGTATTTTTCCATCCAACCAACTGCTCGAAGTTTTTTTCAATGTTCCCTTAATATTAGCATACACGGTCGATGTTCTAGGAGAAAATCAGCGATTCTATTTTATTTTCAGACGCTCGAGTTTATTTGGGGCCAAACGAAACGGCATTTTTCTTCCTATCCGAACGCAACTGCTCTTTCGAGTTTTTTTCAATGTTCCCTCATTGATAGTTACGAATGATGTTCTAGGAGAAATAAGCCGATTCTATTTTATTTCAGACGCTCGAAGCTTATTTGGGCCGAAACGAAAAAACGGCATTTTCTCCTATCCGAACGCAATCTGTTCGAGTTTTTTTTCAATGTTCCCCTAATCTTAGGTTACGAATGATGTTCTCGGAGAAAATCAAGCGATTCCATTTTATTTCGCACGCTCACAGTTCATTTGGGGCCAAAACGAAAACGGCATTTTCTCCTCCTATCCGAACGCAACTGCTCGAGTTTTTTCTCAATGTCTCTAATATTAGCATATTACCAATGATGTCTAGGAGAAAATCAAGCTATTCTATTTTATTTCTCGCATTTCGTGTTTATTTGGGGCTAAAACGAAAACGGCATTTTCTCCTATCCGAACGCAACTGCTGGAGTTTTTTCAATGTTCCCTAATATTAGCTTACGAATGATGTTCTAGGAGAAAACTGCTTTATTCTATTTTTTTTTCGTACGTTCGAGTTTATTTGGGCCGAAACGAAAAAACGGCATTTTCTCCTATCCGAACGCAATCCGTTCGAGTTTTTTTCAATGTTCCCCTAATATTAGCTTACAAATGATGTTCTATGAGAAAATCGTTTATCTATTTTATTTCAGACGCTCGAGTTTATTTGGGCCAAAACGGGAAAACGGCATTTTCTCCAATCCGAACGCAACTGCTCGAAGTTAATGCCTCTATTAGCATACGATGTTCTAGAAAATCGTTTATCTTCTATTTATTTCTCAGACGTTCGAAGTTTATTTGGGCCAAACGCAGAAAACGGCATTTTTCTCCTATCCGAACGTTAACTGCTCGAAGCTTTTTCTCAATGTTCCCTAATATTAGCATACGAATGATGTTCTAGGAGAAAATCAATATTCTATTTTATTTCAGACTTTCGTGTTTATTTGGGGCCAAAACGAAACGCAGAGTTCATCCGAACGCAACTGCTCGAAGTTTTTTTTTCAATGTTCCCCTATTAGCATACGAATGACGTTTCTAGGAGAAAATGAAGGCGATTCTATTTTATTTCAGACGTTTATTTATTTAATAAACGAGAAAAAACTTCATTTTCTCCTATCCGAACGCAATCCGTTCGAGTTTTTTTTCAATGTTCCCCTAATATTAGCTTACAAATGATGTTCTAGGAGAAAAATCGTTTATTCTATTTTATTTCAGACGCTCGAAGTTTACTACAAAACGAGAAAACGGCATTTTCTCCTATCCGAACGCAACTGCTGGTGTAAGTTTTTTTTTCAATGTCTCCCTAATATTAGCATGCCAATGACGCTCTAGGAGAAAATCAAGCGATTCATTTTATTTCGCACGCCTGAAATTCATTTAGCCAAACGAAAAACGGTATTTTTCTCCCTATCCGAACGCAATCCGTCGGAAGCTTTTTTCAATGTTCCCTAATATTAGCATACGAATCGATGTTCTAGGAGAAAATCAAGCGATTCTATTTTATTTCAGACGCTCGAAGTTCATTTGGGGCCAAACGAAAAACGGTATTTTCTCCTATCCGAACGCAACCGTCTTTCAGTTTTTCTCTCTCAATGTTCCCCAATATTAGCATACGAATGATGTTCTAGGAGAAAATCAAGCTATTCTATTTTATTTCAGACTTTCGTGTTCATTTGGGGCCAAACGAGAAAACGTATTTTCTCCTATCCGAACGCAACTGCTCGAAGTTTTTTCAATGTTCCCCTAATATTAGGTTAGCCATTTAATGATGTTCTAGGAGAAAATCAAGCGATTCTATTTTTATTTCAGACGCTCGAAGCTTATTTAGCCAAAACGAGAAAACGGCATTTTCTTCCTATCCGAACGCAACTGCCTGAAGTTTTTTTTCAATGATCCTGCATTATTAGCTTACGAATGATGTTCTAGGAGAAATCAAGCGATTCTATTTTATTTCAGACGCTCGAAGTCTATTTGGGCCAAAACGAGAAAACGGCATTTTTCTTCCTATCCCGAACGCTAGTAACCGCCTGAAGTTTTTTTTCAATGTTCCCTTAATATTAGCATACGAATGACGTTTAGAGAAAATCAAGCGATTCTATTTTATTTCTGCACGCTCGGGAGTTTATTTTGGGCCAAAACGAAAACGGCATTTTTCTCCTATCCGAACGCAACTGCTCGAAGTTTTTTTTCAATGTTCCCCAATATTAGCATACGAATGATGTTCTAGGAGAAAATCGTTTATCTTCTATTTTATTTCTCAGATTGCCTCGAAGCTTATTTGGGCCAAAACGAAAACGGTATTTTTTCTCCTATCCGAACGCAACTGCTCGAAGTTTTTTCTCAATGTTCTATTAGCATATCAATGATGTTCTAGGAGAAAATCAAGCTTTATTCTATTTTATTTCAGATTTTCTGTTTATTTGGGCCAAACGAGAAAACGGCATTTTCTTCCTATCCGAACGCAACTGCTCGAAGTTTTTTCAATACCCAGATATTAGCATGCTACTAATGATGTTCTAGGAGAAAATGAAGCATTCCTATTTTATTGTACGGCTCGAGTTTATTTCAGCTAAACGAAAACGGGTATTTTTCTCCATCCAACGCAATCGGGCTCGAAGTTTTTTTTTCAATGTTCCCGTAATATTAGCTATTTAATGATGTTCTCTAGGAGAAAATCAAGCTGATTTCATTTTATTTTCAGACGCTCGAGTTTATTTGGGGCCAAAACGAGAAACGGCATTTTCTCCTATCCGAACGCAACTGCTGGAGTTTTTTTTCAATGTTCCCTAATATTAGCATACGAATGATGCTCTAGGAGAAAATCAAGCTTATCTTTATTTATTTCTCAGACGCTCGAAGTTCATTTGGGCCAAAACGCAGAAAAACGGCATTTTCTCCCATCCGAACGTTAACCGCTCGAAGCTTTTTTTCTCACGTTCCCTTATTAGCATACGTAATGATGTTCTAGGAGAAAATCGTTTATTCTATTTTTATTTCAGACGCTCGAAGTCTATTTAGCCAAAACGAAAACGGTATTTTTCTCCTATCCGAACGTTAACTGCTTCCGAAGTTTTCTCAATGTTCCCTAATATTAGCATACGAATGATGTTCTAGGAGAAAATCAAGCTATTCTATTTTATTTCAGCATTGCGGTTCATTTGGGCCAAAACGAAAACGGTATTTTCTCCTATCCCAACGCAACTGCTCGAAGTTTTTTTTCAATGTTCTCTAATATTAGGTTACTTAATGATGTTCTAGAGAAAATCAAGTTTGATTCTATTTTATTTCAGACGCTCGAGTTTATTTGGGCTTTCAAAACGAAAACGGTATTTTTTCCTATCCGAACGCTAACTGCTCGAAGCTTTTTTTTCAATGATCCTGCATTATTAGCTTACGAATGATGTTCCCAGAGAAAATCAAGCGATTCTATTTTATTTCTCAGACGCTCGAAGTTCATTTGGGGCCAAAACGAGAAAAACGGCATTTTCTCCTATCCGAACGCAACTGCTCGAAGTTTTTTTCAATGTTCCCCATTATTAGCATACGAATGATGTTCTAGGAGAAAATCGTTTATCTATTTATTTCAGACGCTCGAAGTTTATTTGGGGCCAAAACGAGAAAACGCTATTTTCCCCCTATCAACTAACTGCTCGAGTTTTTTTTCAATGTTCCCTAATATTAGCATACGAATGATGTTCTAGGAGAAAATCAAGCGATTCTATTTTATTTCCTCAGACGTCGAAGCTTATTTAGCCAAACGAGAAAACGGCATTTTCTCCTATCCCGAACGCAATCGCCCGAGTTTTTTCAATGTTCCCTAATATAGCATACGAATGATGTTCTAGGAGAAAATCAAGCGATTCTATTTTATTTCGTGACGCTCGAGTTTATTTGGGACAAACGAGAAAACGGTATTTTCCTCATCCGAACGCAATCCGCTCGAAGCTTTTTTTCAATGCTCCTCGCAATATTAAAGATACTAACGACAAGCTCTAGGAGAAAATCAAGCGATTCTATTTTATTTCAGACGTTCGGTTTTGGGCCAAAACGAAACGGCATTTTTCTCCTATCCGAACGCACCGCTCGAAGTTTTTTTCAATGTTCCCGTAATATTAGCTTACTAATGATGTTCTAGGAGAAAATCGTTTATTCTATTTATTTCAGACGCTCGAAGTTTATTTAGCCAAACGAGAAAACGGCATTTTCTCCTATCCGAACGTTAACTGCTGGAGTTTTTTTTTCTCAATGTTCCCTTAATATTAGCATACTCTAACGATGTTCAGGAGAAAATCGTTTATCTTCTATTTTATTTCAGACGCTCGAAATTTATTTAGCCAAACTATAAAACGGTATTTTCTCCTATCCGAACGCAACTGCCCAGCTTTTTTTTTCAATATTCCCTATTAGCATATTTAATGGATGCTCTGTGAGAAAATCGTTATTCTATTTTATTTCGATACCGAGTTCATTTGGGGCCAAAACGAAAAACGGCATTTTTCTCATCCGAACGCAACTGCTCGAGTTTTTTCTCAATGTTCTCATTAGCATACGAATGATGGCTCCAGGAGAAAATCAAGCCATTCTATTTTATTTCGTACTTCTCGTGTTTATTTAGCCAAAACGAGAAAACGGTATTTTCTCCTATCCGAACGCAACTGCTCGAAGCTTTTTTCAATGTTCCCTAATATTAGCATAACAATGATGTTCTAGGAGAAAAATCGTTTATTCTATTTTATTTTCAGACGCTCGAAGTTTATTTGGGCTAAAACGAGAAAATGGTATTTTTCTCCTATCCGAACGCAATCCGTTTGAGTTTTTTCAATGTTCCCCTAATATTAGCTTACCAATGATGTTCTAGGAGAAAATCAAGCGATTCTATTTTATTTCGCACGCTCTGAGTTCATTTAGCTAAAACGAAACGGTATTTTTCCTATCCGAACGCAACTGCTCGAAGCTTTTTTCACGTTCCCCTAATATTAGCTACTTAATGATGTTCTAGGAGAAAATCGTTTATTCTATTTTATTTCGTATCACTGAAGATTTAGCCAAAACGAAACGGTATTTTCTCTATCCGAACGCGAACTGCTGAGTTTTTTTCAATGTTCACTAATATTAGCATACACGAATGATGTTCTAGGAGAAAATCAAGTTATCTTATTTTATTGCACGCTCGAAGCTTATTTGGGCCAAACGTAGAAAACGGTATTTTCTTCCTATCCGAACGCAACTGCTCGAAGCTTTTTTTTCAATGTTCCCTATTAGCATAATGAATGATGTTCTAGGAGAAAATCAAGTTTATTCTATTTTATTTCTCAGACGCTCGGGAGCTTATTTAATAAAACGAGAAACGGCAATTTCTCCTATCCGAACGCAATCCGTTTGAGTTTTTTTTCAATGTTCCCCTATTATTAGCTTACAAATGATGTTCAATGAGAAAATCAAGCGATTCTATTTTAGTTCGTACGTTCGAGTTTATTTGGGCCGAAACGAGAAAACGGCATTTTCTCCTATCCGAACGCAATCCATTCGAGTTTTTTTCGATATTCCCTTAATATTAGCTTTCATTTAATGATGTCTAGGGAGAAAATCGTATTCTATTTATTTCTCGACGCTCGAAAGTTTATTTGGGCCGAAACGAAAACGGCATTTTCTCCTATCCGAACGCAATCCGTTGGAGTTTTTTTTTTCAATGTTCCCCTAATATTAGCTTACAAATGATGTTCTAGGAGAAATCAAGCGATTTATTTTATTTCAGACGCTCGAAGCTTATTTGGCCAAAACGAGAAAACGGCATTTTCTCCTATCCGAACGCAACTGCTGGAGTTTTTTTTCATCGTTCCCCATTATTAGCATACGAATGATGTTCTAGAGAAAATCAAGCGATTCTATTTTATTTTCAGACGCTCGAGTTCATTCAGCCAAAACGGTAAAATCCAGATTTTCTCCTATCCGAACGCGAACTGCTCGAAGTTTTTCTCAATGTTCCCTAATATTAGCATACGAATGATGTTCTAGGAGAAAATCAAGCTATTCTATTTTATTTCGCACTGTTTATTTGTACCAAAACGGTAAAACGGTATTTTCCTATCCGAACGCAACTGCTCGGTTTTTTTTCAATGTTCTTAATATTAGCATACGAATGATGTTCTAGAGAAAACTGTTGATTCTATTTGCCAGACGCCTGAAGTTTATTTGGGCCAAAACGAGAAAATCCATTTTCTCCTATCCAACGCAATCCTGAGTTTTTTTTCAATGTTCCCTAATATTAGCTACCAATGATGCTTCTAGGAGAAAATCAAGTTTATTCTATTTTATTTCAGACGCTCGAAGTTTATTTAAGCCAAAAACGAAAAACGGCATTTTCTCCTATCCAACGCAACTGCTGAGTTTTTTTTTCAATGCCTCATATTAGCATACCTAATGGATGTTCTAGAGAAAATCAAGCGATTCTATTTTATTTCAGACGCTCGAGTTCATTTAAGCCAGCAAAACGAGAAAATCCGTGATTTTTCTCCCATCCGAACGCAACTGCTCGAGTTTTTCTCAATGTTCCCTAATATTAGGCATACGAAGATGTTCTAGGAGAAAATCAAGCGATTCATTGTTTCATGCTCGAAGTTCATTTAATAAAACGAGAAAACGGCATTTTCCTATCCGAACGAACTGCTCGAGTTTTTTCTCAATGTTCCCCTAATATAGCATACGAATGATGTCTCTAGGAGAAAATCAAGCTTGGTCTTCTATTTTTATTTCAGACTGTTTATTTGGGCCAAAACGAAAAACGGTATTTTCTCCTATCCAACGCAATCCGCTCGAAGTTTTTTCATCGTTCCCCTAATATACATACAATGAATGATGTTCTAGGAGAAAATCGTTTATTCTATTTTATTTCAGACGCTCGAAGCTTATTTAGCTAAAACGAAAACGGTATTTTTCCTATCCGAACGCAACTGTCAGTTTTTTTTTCAATGTTCCCTAATATTAGCTACTTAATGATGTTCTAGGAGAAAATCAAGCATTCTATTTATTTCCTCAGATGCTCTGAAGTTTATTTGGGCCGAAACGAGAAAACGGCATTTTCTCCTATCCGAACGCAATTGATTGGAGTTTTTTTTTCACGTTCCCTAATATTAGCGTAGGATTGATGTTCTGGGAGAAAATCAAGCGATTCTATTTTATTTCTCAGACGCTCGAAGTTTATTTTGGCCAAACGAAAAACGGCATTTTCTCCTATCCGAACGCAACTGCTGGAGTTTTTTTTTCAATGTTCCCACATTAGCATACCTAATGATGTTCCCAGGAGAAAATCAAGTTTATCATTTTATTTCACAGACGCTCGAAGTTCATTTTAGCCAAAACCAGAAAACGGGTATTTTTTCTCCTATCCCGAACGCAACTGCCTGGAAGCTCAATGTTCCCTAATATTAGCATACGATCGATGTTCTAGGAGAAAATCAAGCTATTCTATTTTATTTCAGACTTCGTGGTTTATTTGGCCAAAACGAAAACGGCATTTTCTCCTATCCGAATCTAACTGCTCGAAGCCAATGTTCCCTAATATTAGCATTACCTAATGATGTTCTAGAGAAAATCGTTTATCATTTTATTTCAGACGCTCGAGTTTATTTGGGCCAAAACGAAAACGCATTTTCTCCTATCCGAACGCAACTGCTGGAGTTTTTTTCAATGTTCCCTAATATTAGCTTACCAACATGTTCTAGGAGAAAACTGTTTATTCTATTTTATTTCCCTCAGACGTTCGAAGTTTATTTGGGTTCAAAACGAAAACGGTATTTTCTCCTATCCGAACGCAACCGCTGGAGTTTTTTTTCAATGTTCCCCATTAGCATACGAATGATGTTCTAGGAGAAAATCGTTTATTCTATTTTTATTTTCAGACGCTCGAAGTTCATTAGCGCAAAACGAGAAAACGGCATTTTCTCCTATCCCAACGCAACTGCTCGAAGCTTTTTCTCTCAATGTCTCCCTAATATTAGCATACCTAATGATGTTCTAGGAGAAAATCAAGCTTTATTCTATTTTATTTCCTCAGGCACGCTCGAGTTCATTTGGGGCCAAAACGAAAACGGTATTTTCTCCTATCCGAACGCAACTGTCGGAAGCTTTTCTCAATGTCTCTAATATTAGCATAATTAATGATGTTCTAGGAGAAAATCTGGGCTATTCTATTTTATTTCAGACTTTGTGGTTTATTTGGGCCAAAACCTAGAAACGGTATTTTTCCGGTCCGGCAACGCAACTGCCTAGTTTTTTTCACTGTTCCCTAATACTAGCATACGAATGATGTTCTAGGAGAAAATCGTTTATTTATTTTATTTCAGACGCTCGAGTTTATTTAGCCAAACGAGAAACGGCATTTTTCCCATCAACTAACTGCTCGGAAGTTTTTTTCAATGTTCCCTTAATATTAGCTTTCATTTAATGACGTTCAGGAGGAAACTGTTTATTCTATTTATTTCAGACGCTCGAGTTTATTTGGGCTTTCAAAACGAGAAACGGGTATTTTCTCCTATCCTAACGCAACTGCTAAGTTTTTTTCAATGTTCTCTATTAGCATACGAATGATGTTCTAGGAGAAAATCAAGCGATTCTATTTTATTTCAGACAATGAGTTTATTTGGGGCCAAAACGAAAACTGCATTTTTCTCCTATCCGAACGCAATCCGCTCGAAGTTTTTTTTCAATGCCTCATCATTAGCATTGGCCATCGATGTTCTAGGAGAAAATCAAGGTTTATTCTATTTTATTTCTCAGACGCTCGAGTTCATTCACAAACGGTGAAAACGCATTTTCTCCATCCGAACGCAACTGCTCGAAGCTTTTTTCTCAATGTTCCCCAATATTGTACGCTACGACGATGTTCTAGGAGAAAATCAAGCTATTCATTTATTTGACTTTGTTTATTTAAATAAACGAGAAACGGTATTTTTCTTCCTTATCCGACCTAACTGCTCGAAGTTTCAATGTTCCCTTAATATTAGCATACGGTCGATGTTCTAGGAGAAAAATCGTTGATTTATTTTATTTCAGACGCTCGAAGCTTATTTGGCCAAAACGAAACGGTATTTTCTCCTATCCGAACGCAATCCGCTTTTTCAATGTTCCTTAATATTAGCTTACCAATGATGTTCTAGGAGAAAAATCAAGCGATTCTATTTTATTTCAGACGCTCGAAGATGGCCAAAACGAAACGGCATTTTCTCCTATCCGAACGCGCAACTGCTGGGAGTTTTTTTCAATGTTCCCTAATATTAGCATACGAATGATGTTCTAGGAGAAAATTGCTTATCTCTATTTATTTCGCATCACTGAAGTTCATTTGGGCTAAAACGAAAACGGTAGATTTTCTCCTATCCGAACGCAATCCGCTGAAGCTTTTTTTCTCTCTCAATGTTCCCTAATATTAGCATACGACTTGATGTTCTAGGAGAAATCAAGCGATTCATTTTTATTTCAGACGTTCGAAGTTCATTTAGCCAAAACGAAAACGGCATTTTTCTCCTATCCCAACGCAACCGCTCGAAGTTTTTTCAATGTTCCCTAATATTAGCATACGAATGATGTTCTAGAGAAAATCAGTTGCCCATTTTATTTCAGACTTTCGTGTTTATTTGGGCCGAAACGAGAAAACGGCATTTTCTCCTATCCGAACGCAACTGCTCGAAGCTTTTTTTTTCAATGTTCCCTAATATTAGCATACGGTCGATGTTCTCTCGAGAAAAATCAAGCCATTCTATTTATTTCGCACGCTCGAGTTTATTAGCTAAAACGAAAACCAGGCATTTTCTCCTATCCGAACGCAATCCGTTGGAGTTTTTTTCAATGTTCCCTAATATTAGCTTAAAAACGATGTTCTAGGAGAAAATCAAGCGATTCTATTTTATTTCTATCGCTCGGAAGTTTATTTTGGGCCAAAACGAAAACGGCATTTTCTCCTATCCGAACGCAACTGCTGGCTTTTTTTCATGTTCCCCACATAGCATAATAACGATGTTCTAGGAGAAAATCAAGCGATTCTATTTTATTTCAGACGCTCGAAGTTCATTTAGCCAAAACGAAAAACGGTATTTTTCTCCTATCCGAACGCAACTGCTCGAAGCTTTTTCTCACTGTTCCCTAATATTAGTATACCAATGGATGCTCTGTGGAGAAAAAATCAAGCGATTCTATTTATTTCAGACGCTCTCGAAATTATTTCCAGCCAAACGAAACGGCATTTTCTCCTATCCTAACGTTAACTGCTCGAAGCTTTTTTCTCACCTCCTAATATTAGCATACGAAGGAGTTTAGGAGAAAATCAAGCTATTCTATTTGTATTGCATTTTCGTGTTTATTTGGGCCAAAACGAGAAAACGGTTCCCATCCGAACGCAACTGCTCGAGTTTTTTTTTTTTCAATGTTCTAATATAGCATACCAATGATGTTCCAGGAGAAAATCGTTTATTCTATTTATTTCAGACGCTCGAGTTTATTTTAATAAAAACGAGAAAACGGCATTTTCCCATCCGAACGCAACTGCTTGAGTCAATGTTCCCTTAATATTAGCTTTTACGAATGATGTTCTAGGAGGAAAATCAGTTTTATTCTATTTTATTTCTCAGACAAGCCCAGCTTATTTGGGCTAAAACCAGAAAACGCATTTTCTCCTATCCGAACGCAATCCGAGTTTTTTTCAATGTTCCCCATTATTAGCTTACGAATGATGTTCTAGGAGAAACGTTTATCTATTTTATTTCAGACGCTCGAGTTTATTTAGCCAAAACGAAACGGCATTTTCTCCTATCCAACGCAACTGCTGGGTTTTTTTTTCAATGCCCCCTAATATTAGCATTACCTAATGATGTTCTAGGAGAAAAATCAAGCGATTCTATTTTTATTTCAGACGCTCGAAGTTTATTTGGGCCAAACGAAAACGGCATTTTCTCCTATCCGAACGCAACTGGAGTTTTTTTCAATGTTCCCCTAATATTAGCATACGAATGATGTTCTAGGAGAAAAATCAAGTTTATTCTATTTTATTTTCTCAGACGTCGGAAGTTCATTTAATAAAACGAAAACGGCATTTTTTCTCCTATCCGAACGCAACTGCTCGAAGTCAATGAAACTCTAATATTAGCATACGACGATGTTCTAGGAGAAAATCAATATCTATTTTATTTCAGACTTCGTGTTTATTTGGGGGCCAAACGGTAAAACGGCATTTTCCTATCCCGAACGCATCCGTTTGTTTTTTTTTCAATGTTCCCCTAATATTAGCTTACAAATGATGTTCTAGGAGAAAATGAAGCGATTCTATTTTAGTTCATACGTTCGAGTTTATTTGGGCAGAAACGAGAAAACGTCATTTTCTCCTATCCGAACGCAATCCGTCCGAGTTATTTTTCAATGTTCCCCTATTATTAGCTTACAAATGATGTTCCCAGAGAAAATCGTTTATTCTATTTTATTTCACGTTCGTTTATTTAAATAAAACGGTGAAAACGGCATTTTCTCCTATCCGAACGCAACTGCTGGAGTTTTTTTCATGTTCCCTAATATTAGCATTACCTAACGATGTTCTAGGGAGAAAACTGCCATTCTATTTTATTTCAGACGCTCGAAATTCATTTTAGCCAAAACGAGAAACGGCATTTTCCTATCCGAACGCAACTGCTCGAAGTTTTTTCAATGTTCCCTAATATTAAGATACGAATGATGTTCTAGGAGAAAAATCAAGCGATTCTATTTTATTTCAGACGCTCAGTTCATTTAGCCAAAACCAGAAAACGGTATTTTCCATCCCAACGTTAACTGCTCGAAGTTTTTCTCAATGTTCCCTAATATTAGCAGGCTTCCATCGATGTTCTAGGAGAAAAATCAAGCTTGCCTTATTTTATTTCAGATTGTTTATTTGGGGCCAAACGAAAACGGTATTTTTCTTCCTATCCGAACGCAACTGCCTGAAGCTTTTTTTTTTCATCACCCCTAATATTAGCATAATGCATCGATGTTCTAGGAGAAAACTGCTTTATTTATTTTATTTCAGATCGCTCGAAGTTTATTTGGGCCAAAACGAGAAAAACGGCATTTTCCTATCCCAACGCAATCCGCTTCCGAAGTTTTTTTTTCAATGTTCCCCTAATATTAGCTTACGAATGACGTTTCAGAGAAAACTGCTTTATTCTATTTTATTTCAGACAGTTCGAAATATTTAGCCAAACGAGAAAAACCAAGATTTTCTCCTTATCCGAACTAACTGCTGGAGTTTTTTTTTTTCAATGTTCCCTAATATTAGCATACGAATGATGTTCTAGGAGAAAATCAAGCGATTCTATTTTATTTCAGACGCTCGAGTTTATTTAGCCAAAACGAGAAAAACGGCATTTTTCCTATCCGAACGAACTGCCTTTAGTTTTTTTTTCAATGTTCTAATATTAGCATACGAATGATGTTCTAGGAGAAAATCGTCGATTCTATTTTATTTCAGACGCCTGAGTTCATTTAGCCAAACGGTAAAAACTAAGATTTTTCTCCTATCCGAACGTTAACTGCTCGAGTTTTTTCTCTCAATGTCTCTAATATTAGCATACGAATGATGTTCTAGGAGAAAATCAAGCTATTCTATTTTATTTCGCACTCGTGTTTATTTAACAATAAAACGAAAACTAAGATTTTTCTTCCTATCCGAACGCAACTGCCTGTTTTTTTCAATGTTCCCTCAATATTAGCATACGAATGATGTTCTAGGAGAAAAATCGTTTATCTTTATTTTATTTCAGACGTTCGAGTTTATTTGGGCCAAAACGAAAAACGGCATTTCTTCTCCTATCCAACGCAACTGCTGGAGTTTTTTTTCAATGTTCCCTTAATATTACTAATAATGATGTTCTAGGAGAAAATCACGATTCTATTTTATTTCGCACGTTCGAGTTTATTCACAAAACGAAAACCGCATTTTCCTATCCGAACGCAACTGCTCGCTGAAGTTTTTTTCGCTAATGTTCCCCAATATTAGCTTTTTACGAATGATGTTCTAGGAGAAAATCATGCGATTCTATTTTATTTCTCAGACGCTCGAGTTATTTGGGCCAAAACGTGAAATGGTATTTTTCTCCTTATCCCGAACGAATCCGTTTCGAAGTTTTTTTTCAATGTTCCCTACTAGCTTACGAATGATGTCTCTAGGAGAAAATCAAGCGATTCTATTTTATTTCGCTCACTGAGTTTATTTGGGGCCAAAACCCAGAAAAACGGCATTTTCTCCTATCCGAACGCAACTGCTCGAAGTTTTTTTTCAATGTTCCCCTATTGAAGCTAATGCATCGATGTTCTAGGAGAAAATCAAGCCGATTCTATTTTATTTCAGACGCTCGAAGTTTATTTAGCCAAAACGAAAACGATATTTTTCTCCTATCCGAACGCAATCGTTCGAAGTTAATGTTCCCCTAATATTAGCTTACGAACGACGTTTAGGAGAAAATCAAGCGATTCTATTTTTATTTCAGACGCTCGAAGATTTAATAAAACGAAAAACGGCATTTTTTCCCATCCGAACGCAACTGCTCGAAGTTTTTTCAACGTTTCCCAATATTAGCTTACTTAATGATGTTCTAGGAGAAAATCAAGCGATTCTATTTTATTTCGTGACGCTCGAAGCTTATTTAGCCAAACGAAAACGGTGATTTTCCTATCCGAACGCAATCCGCTCGAAGTTTTTTTTTTTTTTTTCAACGTTTCAATATTAATTTTACGAATGATGTTCTAGGAGAAAATCAAGCGATTCTATTTTTATTTCGCTCGCTCGAAGCTTATTTGGGCTTTCAAAACGAAATCCATTTTCTCCTATCCGAACTAACTGCTCGAGTATTTTTTTTCAATGTTCTCTAATATTAGCTTACGACGATGTTCTAGGAGAAAATCAAGCTTTATTCTATTTTATTTCAGACTGAGTTTATTTAAAGCCAAAACGAGAAAACGGTATTTTTCCTATCCGAACGCAACTGCCTCTGGCTTTTTTTCAATGTTCCCTAATATTAGCTTACTTAATGATGTTCTAGGAGAAAATCAACCCATTCTATTTTATTTCGTGACGCTCGGCTTATTTTAGCCAAACGAAACGGTATTTTTCTCCTATCCCAACGCAATCCGCTCGAAGCTTTTTTCAATGTTCCCCTAATATTAGCTTTACGAATGGAGTTCTGTGAAGAAAATCAACCGATTCTATTTTATTTCTCAGACGCTCGAAGCTTTTAGCCAAACGAAACCCACATTTTCTCCCATCCGAACGCAACTGTTCCGAAGTTTTTTTTCAATGTTCCCTAATATTAGCTTTTACTTAATGATGTTCTAGGAGAAAATCAAGTTGACTGCATTTTTATTTCAGACGCTCGAAGTTTATTTAGCCAAAACGCAGAAAAACGACATTTTCTCCTATCCGAACGCAATCCATTCGAGTTTTTTTCAATGTTCCTCTAATATTAGCATACAAATGATGTTCTAGGAGAAAATGAAGCGATTCTATTTTTATTTCCGTGACGCCTGAAGTTTATTTAGCTTTTCAAAACCCAGGGAAAACTATTTTCCTATCCCGAACGCAATCCGCTCGAAGTTTTTTTTCAATGTTCCCCTAATATTAGCTTACTTAATGATGTTCTAGGAGAAAATCGTTTATCTCTATTTTATTTCAGACGCTCGGAAGCGACGGCCAAAACGAGAAAACTGCATTTTCTTCCCATCCGAACGCAACTGCTCCGAAGCTTTTTTTTCAATGTTCCCCTAATATTAGCTTACGAATCGAGGTTCTAGGAGAAAATCGTTTATTCTATTTTATTTCGCTCGCTCGAAGTTTATTTTGGGCCAAACGAGAAAACCGTATTTTTCCTATCCGAACGGAATCCGGTCGAGTTTTTTTACGATGTTCCCTAATATTAGCTATTTAATGATGTTCTAGGAGAAAAAACTGCCGATTCTATTTATTTCGTTTCGCTCGAGTTTATTTGGGCCAAACGAAAAACCGTATTTTTCCTCTATCCAACGCTAACTGCTCGAAGTTTTTTTTCAATGTTCCCTTAATATTAGCTTACGAATGATGTTCTAGGAGAAATCAAGCCATTCTATTTATTTCGTGACGCTCGAAGCATTTGGCTAAAACGAAATCTTCTTTTTTCCTATCCGAACGCTTATCATCCGGCTCGAAGTTTTTTTTCACTGTTCCCCTTAATATTAGCTTACGACGATGTTCTAGGAGAAAATCAAGCGATTCTATTTTATTTCGTTTGCTCGGCTTATTTAGCCAAAACGCAGAAAAACCGTGATTTTTCTCCTATCCGAACGTTAACTGCTCGAAGCTTTTTTTCTTTACTGCCCGCCTAATATTAGCTTACGAATGATGTTCTAGGAGAAAATCAAGCCATTCTATTTTATTTCGCTTGCTCGGCTTATTTGGGCCAAACGAAAAACCGTATTTTTTCTCCTATCCGAACGCAACCCGCTCGAAGTTTTTTTTCAATGTTCCCCTAATAGCTTACGAATGATGTTCCTAGGAGAAAATCATGCGATTCTATTTATTTCAGACGCTCGAGTTTATTTGGGCCAAACGTGAAAACGGCATTTTTCTTCCTATCCGAACGCAACTGCTCGAAGTTTTTTTTTCAATGTTCCCCTAATATTAGCTTACGAATGATGTTCTAGGAGAAAATCAAGCTGATTCTATTTTATTTCGTTTCGCTCGAAGCGATGAAGCAAAACGAGAAAACGGCATTTTTCTCCCATCCGAACGCAACTGCTCAGTTTTTTTTTCAATGTTCCCCTAATATTAGCTTACTAATGACGCTCTAGGAGAAAATCGTTTATCTCTATTTTATTTCGTGACGTTCGAAGTTTATTTAGCCAAAACGAAAACGATATTTTCTCCTATCCGAACGCAACTGCTCGAAGTTTTTTCAATGTTCCCCTAATATTAGCTTACGAATGATGTTCTAGGAGAAAATCAAGCGATTCTATTTTATTTCAGACGCTCGAAGTTTATTTAATAAAACGAAAACGGTATTTTTCTCCTATCCGAACGCAACTGCTCGAAGTTTTTTTTCTAATGTTCCCCAATATTATTATTTAATGATGTTCTAGGAGAAAATCAAGCTTTATTCTATTTTATTTCGTGACGTTCGAAATTTATTTGGGGCCAAACGAAAAACGGTGATTTTTCCCATCCGAACGCAATCCGTTCGAGTTTTTTTTCAATATTCCCCTAATATTAGCTTAAAAATGATGTTCTAGGAGAAAATTTCGCGATTCTATTTTAGTTCGTACGTTCGAGTTTATTTGGGCCGAAACGAGAAAACGGCATTTTCAACTATCCGAACGCAACTGCTCGAGTATTTTTTCAATGTTCCCCATTATTAGCTACTTAATGATGTTCTAGGAGAAAATCAAGCGATTCCATTTTTATTTCTCAGACGCTCGAGTTTATTTGGGGCCAAACGAAACGGCATTTTCTCCTATCCGAACGCAACTGCTCTCGAAGTTTTTTTCAATGTTCCCCTAATATTAGCTACGAATGAGTTCTAGGAGAAAAATCGAACCGATTCTATTTTATTTCTCAGACGCTCGAAGCTTATTTGGGGCCAAAACGAAACGGCATTTTTCTCCTATCCGAACGCAATCCGCTCGAAGTTTTTTTTCAATGTTCCCTAATATTAGCTTTTCTTACTTAATGATGTTCTAGAAGAAATCAACCGACTTATTTTATTTCGCAGACGTCAGCTTATTTTAGCCAAAACGAAAAACGACATTTTCCTATCCAACGCAACTGCTCGAAGTTTTTTTTCAATGTTCCCTATTATTAATGATGTTCTAGGAGAAAAATCAAGCCGAGCCTCTATTTTATTTCGTGACGCTCGAGTTTATTTTAGCTTTCAAACGAGAAAACGACATTTTTTCCTATCCGAACGCATCCGCCTCGAAGCTTTTTTTCAATGTTCCCCTAATATTAGCTTTTTACGAATGATGTTCTAGGAGAAAATCAAGCGATTCTATTTTATTTCAGACGCTCGAAGCTTATTTAGCCAAACGAGAAAACGATGCTCCTATCCGAACGCAATCCGCTCGAAGCTTTTTTTTCATCGTTCCCTAATATTAGCTTACGAATGATGTTCTAGGAGAAAATCGTTTACCCTATTTTATTTCAGACGCTCGAGTTTATTTGAGTTTTTTCAATGTTCCCTATCATTAGCTTACTAATGAGGTTCTAGGAGAAAACTGTTTATTCTATTTTATTTCGCTCGCTCGAGTTTATTTGGGGTCAAAACGAAAAACCGGGTGATTTTTCTCCTATCCCAACGCAACCCGCTCGAAGTTTTTTTTCAATGTTCCCCTAATATTAGCTTACTTAATGATGTTCTAGGAGAAAATCATGCTATTCTATTTTATTTCCTCAGACGCTCAGTTTATTTGGGCCAAACGTGAAAACTGCATTTTTTCCCATCCGAACGCAACTGCTCGAAGTTTTTTTCATCGTTCCCCTAATATTAGCTTACGAATGATGTTCTAGGAGAAAATCGTTTATTCTATTTATTTCGCTCTGCTCGAGTTTATTTGGGGCCAAACGAAAACGGTATTTTTTCCCATCCGAACGCAACTGCTCGAGTTTTTTTTTTCAATGTTCCCCATTAGCTATTTAATGATGTTCTAGGAGAAAATCAAGCGATTCTATTTTTATTTCAGACGCCTGAAGTTTATTTAATAAAACGAAAACGACATTTTCTCCTATCCGAACTAATCGTTGAAGTTTTTTCAATGTTCCCTAATATTAGCTTTTTACGAATGATGTTCTAGGAGAAAATCAAGCGATTCTATTTTATTTCTCACGCTCGAGTTTATTTAGCCAAAACGAAAACGGTATTTTTCCTATCCCAACGTTAACTGCTCGAAGTTTTTTTCAATGTTCTTAATATTAGCTTACTTAATGATGTTCAGGAGGAAAAATCAAGCCGATTCTATTTACTGTGACGTTGAGTTTATTTAAATAAAACGAAACGGCATTTTCTCCTATCCGAACGCAATCCGCTCTCGAGTTTTTTTCAATGTTCCCCAATATTAGCTTAATAATGATGTTCTAGGAGAAAATCAAGCCGATTCTATTTTATTGCTCAGCTCGAAGCGATTGGGGCCAAAACGAGAAAACGGTATTTTTCCTATCCGAACGCAGAACTGCTCGAGTATTTTTCAATGTTCCCCTAATATTAGCTTACGAATGATGTTCTAGGAGAAAATCAATATCTCGTATTTTATTTCGCACGCCTGTTTCATTAGCCAAAAACGAAAACTGCATTTTCCTGCATCCGAATCCAACTGCTCGAAGTTTTTTTCACTGTTCTCATTAGCTTACGAATGATGTTCTAGGAGAAAATCAACCGATTCTATTTTATTTCAGACGCTCAGTTTATTTGGGCCAAAACGAAAACTGCATTTTTCTCCTATCCCAACGCAACTGCTCGAAGTTTTTTCATCGTTCCCTAATATTAGCTTACGAACATGTTCTAGAAGAAAACGAACCGATTCTATTTTATTTCAGACGCTCGAGTTTATTTGGGCCAAAACGAGAAAACTTATTCCTATCCGAACGCAATCCGCTCGAAGTTTTTTTTTTTCAATGTTCTATTAGCTTGGCCAATGATGCTCTGAGGAGAAAATCAAGCGATTCTATTTTATTTCAGACGCTCGAGTTTATTTAGCCAAACGAAACGACATTTTTTTCTTCCTATCCCAACTTAACTGCTCGAAGTTTTTTTCATCGTTCCCTTAATATTAGCTTTTACGAATGATGTTCTAGGAGAAAACTGCCGATTCTATTTTATTTCAGACGCTCGAAGCGATGAAGCAAAACGAAAACGATATTTTCTCCTATCCGAACGCAATCCGTTCGAGTTTTTTTTCAATGTTCCCCTAATATTAGCTTAAAAATGATGTTCTAGGAGAAAATCAAGCGATTCTATTTTAGTTCGTACGTTCGAGTTTATTTGGGCTTAAAACGAACGGGTATTTTCTCCCATCCGCTGCATCCGCTCGAAGCTTTTTTTTCAATGTTCCTTTAATATTAGCTTACGAATGAGAGGTTCTAGAGAAAACTGCTCGATTCTATTTTATTTCTGCTCGTTCGAGTTTATTTGGGGCCAAAACCAGAAAACCGTGATTTCTCCTATCCGAACGCAACTGCTCTGCTGAAGTTTTTTTCAATGTCTTTAATATTAGCTTTTTGGCATTTAATGATGTTCTAGGAGAAAATCAAGCGATTCTATTTTATTTGCTCGCTCGAAGTTTATTTAGCCAAACGAGAAAACCGTATTCTATCCAACGCAATCCGCCTGAAGTTTTTTTCAATGTTCCCCCATTAGCTTACTTTAATGATGTTCTAGGAGAAAATCAAGCTGATTCTATTTTATTTCAGACGCTCGAGTTAATTTGGGCCAAACGAGAAAACGGTATTTTTCTCCTATCCAACGCTTATCCGCTCGAAGTTTTTTTCAATGTTCCCCATTATTAGCTTTTACCATCGATGTTCAGGAGAAAATCATGTTTATTCTATTTTATTTCGCTCGTCGAAGCTTATTTGGGGCTAAACGAGAAAACCGCATTTTTCTTCCTATCCCAATCCAACTGCTCGAAGTTTTTTTTTCAATGTTCGCCTAATATTAGCTTACGTAATCGACGCTCTAGAGAAAATCAAGCGATTCTATTTTATTTCGTTTGCTCGAAGCATTAGCCAAAACGAAAACCGTATTTTTCCTATCCAACGCAACCCGTTCGAAGTTTTTTTTTTCAATGTTCCCCTAATATTAGCTACGACGATGTTCTAGGAGAAATCAAGCGATTCAATTTTATTTTCAGATCGCTCGAAGTTTATTTGGGCTTTTAAACGAGAAAATCTGCATTTTCTTCCTATCCCAACTAACTGCTCGAAGCTTTTTTTTCAATGTTCCCCTTAATATTAGCTACGAATGAGGTTCTAGGAGAAAATCAAGCGATTCTATTTTATTTCACAGACGTTTCCTGAAGTTTATCAGTCAAACGAGAAAACTGCATTTTTCCTATCCGAACGCAACTGCTCGAGTTTTTTCAATGTTCCCTAATATTAGCTAGCCGACGATGTTCTAGGAGAAAATCAAGCGATTCTATTTTATTTCCTCAGACGCTCGAGTTAATTTAGCTAAAACGAAACGGCATTTTTCTTCCTATCCGAACGCCATCCGCTCGAGTTTTTTTTCAATGTTCCCCTCTAATATTAGCCATTTACTGATGTTCTTAGGAGAAAACCCGGCCGATTCTATTTTATTTCGCTCGCTCGAAGCGTTTATTTGGGCCAAAACGAAACCACAGATTTTTTCCTATCCGAACGCAACTGCTCGAAGTTTTTTTTCAATGTTCGCTTAATATTAGCTTACGAATCGATGTTCTAGGAGAAAATCACGATTCTATTTTATTTCCTCGTCGTTCAGTTTATTTGGGCCAAAACGAAAAACCGTGATTTTTTCCTCTATCCCAATTTAACTGCTCGAAGTTTTTTTTCACAGCCCCTTATTAGCTTTCTTACGAATGATGTTCTAGGAGAAAATCATGTTATTCTGGCCTTTATTTCAGACGCTCCGAGTTTATTTGGGCCAAAACGTGAAAACGGTATTTTTTCCTATCCGAAACGCAACTGCTCGAAGCTTTTTTTCAATGTTCCCTTAATATTAGCTTACGAATGATGTTCTAGGAGAAAAATCAAGCGATTCATTTTTATTTCAGACGCTCGAGTTTATTTGGGCCAAAACGAAAACGGCATTTTTCTCCTATCCAACGCAATCCGTCGAAGTTTTTTTCAATGTTCCCTAATATTAGCCGCCATTTAATGATGTTCTAGAAAATCAAGCGATTCTATTTTATTTCGTTTGCTCGAGTTTATTTGGGGCCAAACGAAAACGGTATTTTTTCCCATCCGAACGCAACTGCTCGAAGTTTTTTTCAATGTTCCCTAATATTAGCGAATGATGTTCTAGGAGAAAATCACATTCTATTTTATTTCAGACGCTCGAAATTATTTGGGGCCAAAACGAGAAAACGGTATTTTTCTCCATCCGAACGCTAACCGCCTTCGAAGTTTTTTTCAATCGCTCCCTTAATATTAGCTACGACGATGTTCCGTTATCTGGTTTATTTCATCGCTCGAAGTTTATTTGGGGCCAAAACGAAAACGGTATTTTTCCCATCCAACGTTAACTGCTCTCGAAGTTTTTTCAATGTTCTCAATATTAGCTTACGAATGGATGCTCTTAGAGAAAATCAAGCGATTCTATTTTTATTTCGTTTGCCTGAAGCTTATTTGGGGCCAAAACGAAAACGGCATTTTTTCCTATCCGAACGCAACTGCTCGAGTATTTTTTTCAATGTCTCCAATATTAGCTTTACGAATGATTGCTCTAGAGAAAATCGCTTATCTATTTTATTTCGCTCGCTCTAGCTTATTTAGCCAAAACGAAACCAGATTTTTCCCGGTCCCAACCGCTCTAATGCCCCAATATTAGCTTTCACGAATGATGTTTTGTAGAAACGCTGATTCATTTTATTTCAGACGCTCGAAGCGCTTATTTAGCTAAACGAAAACGTAGATTTTCCTATCCAACGCTTATCCGCTCGAAGTTTTCAATGTTCCCTAATATAGCTTATTTAATGAGGTTCTAGGAGGAAAATCAAGCGATTCTATTTTGCTTCAGACGCTCGAGTTAATTTTAGCTTCTAAAACGAGAAAACGCATTTTTTCTCCATCCAACGCAACCGCTCTCGAGTTTTTTTTCAATGTCTCTAATATTAGCTTACTTAATCGAGGCCTGTGGAGAAAAAATCAAGCGATCGTATTTTATTTCAGACGCTCGAAGTTTATTTAGTCAAACGAAAATTCCGCATTTTTTCCTTATCCGAACGCGAACTGCTCGGTTTTTTTTCAATGCCCCTTAATATTAGCTTACGAATGATGTTCTAGGAGAAAATCAAGCCGACTTTATTTCGCTCGCTCGAAGTTTATTTGGGCCAAAACGAAACCGTGATTTTCTCCTATCCGAACGCAATCCGCTCGAAGTTTTTTTCAATGTTCCCTAATATTAGCTTACGAATGATGTTCTTCAGGAGAAAATCAAGCGATTCTATTTTATTTCAGACGCTCGAGTTAATTTAGCCAAAACGAGAAAACGGTATTTTTTCCTCATCCGAACGCTATCCGGTTCGAGTTTTTTTCAATGTTCCCCTAATATTAGCTTACGAATGATTGCTCTAGGAGAAAATCGTTTACTTTATTTTATTTCGCTTGCTCGAAGCGATTTAGCTAAACGAAAACCAGATTTTTCCTATCCGAACGCAACTGGCTCGAAGTTTTTTTTCAATGTTCCCCTAATATTAGCTTACTTCTAATGATGTTCTAGGAGAAAATCAAGCGATTCTATTTTATTTCGCTCGCTCGAGTTTATTTAGCCAAAACGAAATCCATTTTTTCCTATCCGAACGCAACTGCTCGAAGTTTTTTTTCAATGTTCCCTCTAATATTAGCTTACGAATGATGTTCTAGGAGAAAATCGTTTGATTTCTATTTTATTTCAGACGCTCGAAGTTTATTTGGGCCAAACGTGAAACGGCATGCCCCATCCGAACTAACTGCCTCAGTTTTTTTTCAATCTTCCCCTATTATTAGCTTTACTACCTGATGTTCTAGGAGAAATCAAGCGATTCTATTTTATTTGCTCGCTCGAAGCTATTTAGCCAAAAACGAAAACGGTATTTTTCTCCTATCCCGAACGCAACCGCTCGAAGTTTTTTTCACCCTTCCCTATTTATTAGCTTACGAATGATGTTCTAGGAGAAAATCGCCATTCTTATTTTGTTTCGTGACGCTCGAAGCGATTTAGCTAAAACGAGAAAACGGCATTTTTCTCCTATCCGAACGCAACTGCTCGAAGTTTTTTTTTTCAATGTTCTCCTAATATTAGCTTACTTAATGATGTTCTAGGAGAAAATCAAGCGATTCTATTTTATTTCAGACGCTCGAAGTTTATTTTAATAGCCAAAACGAGAAAACGTATTTTTTCCTATCCGAACGCAACTGCTCGAAGCTTTTTTTTCAATGTTCCCCAATATTAGCTTACTAATGATGTTCTAGGAGAAAATCGTTTATTCTATTTTATTTCAGACGCTCGAAGTTTATTTAGCTTTCAAACGAGAAAACGGTATTTTCTCCTATCCGAACGCAATCCGCTCGGTGGCTTTTTCAATGTTCCCCCCTTAATATTAGCTTAATTTAATGATGTTCTAGGAGAAAACTGTTGATCTTATTTTATTTCGCTCGCTCGAGTTTATTTGGGCCAAACGAGGAAACCGTGATTTTCCCATCCAACGCTAACTGCTCGAAGTTTTTTTTTTTCAATGTTCTTAATATTAGCTTACGCACGATGTTCTAGGAGAAAATCAAGCGATTCTATTTTATTTCGCCTTCGGCTCGAGTTTATTTTAGCCAAAACGAGAAAACGGTATTTTTCTCCCATCCGAACGCTATCCGCTCGAAGTTTTTTTCAATGTTCCCTAATATTAGCTTACTTTAATGATGTTCTAGGAGAAAATCAAGCGATTCTATTTTATTTCAGACGCTCGAAGCGATTTGGGCCAAAACGAAAAACCGCGATTTTTCTCCTATCCAACGCAACTGCTCGAAGTTTTTTTTTCAATGTTCCCCTAATATTAGCTACGAATGATGTTCTTAGAGAAAAATCAAGCTTTATTCAATTTTATTTCAGACGCTCTCGAGCTTATTTTAGCCAAACGAGAAAAACCGTGATTTTTCTCCTCATCCGAACGCAACTGCTCGAAGTTTTTTTCAATGTTCTTAATATTAGCTTACGAATGATGTTCTAGTTGAAAATCGTTTATTCAATTTTATTTCAGACGCTCGAAGCTTAGCCAAACGAAAACCGCATTTTCCTATCCGAACGCAATCCGCCTGAAGTTTCAATGTTCCCTATCATTAGCTTACGAATGATGTTCTAGGAGAAAATCGTTTATCTCTATTTTATTCAGACGCTCGAAGTTTATTTAGCCAAAAACGAAAACCGCATTTTTTCTCCTATCCGAACGTTAACTGCTCTGAAGTTTTTTTCAATGTTCCCCTAATATTAGCTTACGAATGATGTTCTAGGAGAAAACTGTTTATTCTATTTTATTTCGTTTGCTCGAACGAAAACGGTATTTTTTCCTATCCGAACGAATCCGCTCGAAGCTTTTTTTTCAATGTTCCCCTAATATTAGCTTACGAATGATGTCTCTCAGAGAAAATCAAGCGATTCTCATTTTATTTCAGACGCTCAGTTTATTTAGCTAAACGAAAACGACATGCCCTATCCGAACGTTAATCCGTCGAAGTTTTTTTCATCGTTCCCTAATATTAGCTTACGAATGATGTTCTAGGAGAAAAATCAAGCCGATTCTATTTTATTTCAGACGCCTGAAGCGATTAGCCAAAACGAGAAAACGGTATTTTTTCTCCTATCCGAACGCAACTGCTCGAAGTTAATGTTCCCCTAATATTAGCTTACGAATGATGTTCTAGAGAAAATCAACCGATTCTATTTTATTTCAGACGCTCGAGTTTATTTAGCTAAAACGAAAAATCATTTTTTTCCTATCCGAACGCAACTGGCCTGAAGTTTTTTCAATGTTCCCCAATATTAGCTTACGAATGATGCTCTAGGAGAAATCAACCGATTCTATTTTATTTCGCTCGCTCGAAGCAGTTTATTTAGCTAAAACGAGAAACCGTATTTTTCTCCCCTGTCCGAACGCAATCCGCTCGAAGCTTTTTTTTCAATGTTCCCCAATATTAGCTTACTTAATGATGTTCTAGGAGAAAATCAAGTTTATTCTATTTTATTTCGTGACGCCTGAAGTTTATTTGGGCCAAAACGAGAAAAACGGCATTTTTCTCCTTATCCGAACGCGAACTGCTCGAGTTTTTTCAATGTTCCCCTAATATTAGCTTTCAATAATGATGTTCTAGGAGAAAATCGCCATTCTAGCAATACGTAACTGAACGAAGCATAACAT